>CM039315.1:108364408-108554374 GCA_022316695.1 Camellia oleifera | reverse complement strand
ATTTAATATCAAAAGGAAATCTATACCACACTAAAAATTTATTCTGTCCTCCTCTCATTAGTGCCAAAACTATCACTATGACTTTCCCGGAAAATCTGGGAAGTAGTTTCTCGAGCAAATCTAGTCACACAAGAGAATTTCTCCAATACTTGCATTGAAAGATCTCGAGCAGGATCCTGAACCTTTTGCGTCCGCCTCCCATTGTTTTGTATATGACTGCCACTTCCATCAAAGGCACCTCCATCAGTCCTCTCTGAATTATCAATTGAGGTGCACTCATCAACTGAGACTGATGAGGATAGCCCGTTAGCAACAACAACCCTAGGCAACTCCAAAGAGGACAGAGTTCTCTGTCCAAGAAAATAAAACAAAAACAAAAGGGAAAGAAGAAGAAGAAAAAAACACATATTTCAAATACAAATAGGGCAGACATGAAATATCAGGGTAAATGTATTTATTGTGAAGTGTTGCAGCAGTTAAATAAAAAAAATTATATAATTGTTGGTGTAAACTTCACCTGGCCTCCTATTTCCATAAACCAAAATCAATGTAGAATACATGCCAAAAACTAAAAGAAATACTCTGTTTTTTGTAACTTTTAACAGAAGCAATAAATGTTGGAAGGAACATAAAAGCTCTGACCACATGACAGGAATGACCATCTGGTAATTACAAATCTGATTTAGTGTTTGGTTAGTCAAACCATTTATAAACGTGCTACAGCCCCAAAGCCCTATTCAATCACCCCCAAATTAACCCTAATCCCTTCTCCTACTTATAAGCCTCTAATTTAACCATTAAAATCCTAAATTACTCACTGTTTAGGCCATCAAATAACCTCTATTATGAAAATCCAACAAGCTGTCCTACACCAGCATCCCAACTAAACTGCTAAAACAATGAATTGTGTTAAACCAATATGCTGGAAATCTTTTTCTTTTTCCTTCCTTTTTTTTTTTTTTGGCTTCCTACAAAGTGATGGATGTCTACATTAAAATGCAACATATATTCTCAATGAGACCATTCAAATTCCAGGAAATGCCGAACAAGTTCTAGTTAGGCTCAATGTTACAACATTCTAAGACATTATTGACAACAATTTCACTTTTGGATGAACTTAAAGAATTTAGATTTTGTTGAATTAGAAATATGCCAATTAATGGGTTAGCACCCAACTCAACTGCTAAAACAATCTATTTTTAAACTAAACAAGGGAGAACACAACAATCTTGAGTAATCAAACAAAATAAATTGGCCTTTAGATTGTAATTTTGCAAACTTCTCTTATTATGGTTTTCTACAAATAGGTCACACATGTTGAACATACAAGTCAATCAGAATAAAAACTTGTCGTGCTTTTATTTCTCAACTGCAGAAAGTTATTCCTGGTGCAACTCGATCAAAAAAAATCAAACAATTTGAGCATGCATCACATGTGACATATAAATGCAAGTCTCTAATAGAGATTGAACTACAAATTACACATACCATATCCATTATAGTTATGGACAGAATTATTACAGCCAGTATGCAGCATATTCAAGATACTCAACAAGTAATTTAGGCAATAATCCGAGTGTCCTTGCCACGTAATTCTCAACCAACAAATAGACTGGCTACATAAATGTGTTCAGCTATACTAGTGGGTGCCCTTACCAACAAGTTTGATGTCAGTGTTCTCCACCAACCACTGTGCCCCATCTTTCGTGAATCCCCCATACCTTGTGTCAAACTCCTTTTTCCACATAAGTCGTCTGTAAGTAATACATAATTTAGCTCATTAGTGCAGCAAAACTTTTGCCCTTGAATTGGAGTATACAAAAAGGGTGACCAAACATTGAAGTAGTAACAAATAAGGTGGTCAACAATTCTGCAGAGCAGAAAGTACAGTACAAGAAACAACCATCTGTTTAACATCACATATTTTACGCAGACTTTCTTTTTTAAATTCTTTTGTTTATTTTTTATTGTCAGTTGTTAGTTGTTAAATTAGCACCCTGGGTGAGTTGAACCCCCAACTTCACCCTTGCAAGCACCTAAGAGTTACACCCATGTCACTAGGCCACAAGGCCATCAGCGCTTGATTTTAACTATTAATACTGATGTATACCTTATTATTTAACCAGGATTCTAGGAATAAAAACATCACCCAACAGGCTGTGGCATACCTCATGAAACATATATTCCCTTTGGGATTCTTAAATTTGAGCCTAAAAAGGCTATCTCTACCAATATCTCCTATAATTTCATAGAGTTCAATAAGTTTTTCTGGGTGTCTACTATGTCCATATACACTTGAATTGGAGCAGACTAGCACTAGTAAGACTGTTGAAAGCCGCAACACATCTGTAGCCACACAAGCTCAGCTGAAACAAACTTTTAGAATGTCACTAGCATTAGGCTTTCAACCAAATATGGAACTTCAACCGAAACATGGTCCACACATACGATCATTCTGCAAAACTAAATGTCATGTATTTACCTGTCAGTGTTTAATGTTCTGAAAAGCACACGACGTACTCCCATGGGAATATGTAAGGATTTCATAACTTCAGTTGAGAGAGAGAGAGAGAGAGAGAGTCATAATTTAATCACCCAATTTTAGAAAAACATGGAGAACATTAAATACATAATAGCTACTCTATAAAGTAAACCTGGATAAGCACTTATCAGAATGCCCCTTATTGTTAAGTAAGTATTTATATGAGATGGTGAGTTAATTTACAATTATATATATAGGCATTATATCATTCAGCAAGCATTTGCTTAAACGAGGGACCTTCTATGTGAAACTTTTTGACTGTTGACTTTCACAATAAATTCCTATCAGTAAAGGGCTATGGCCAAAATCCCCTTTGTATTATTGTTGTCCAACATTATTGCTTTCAATCTCTTTGCTAAGAACCCAAAAATCTTACCAATTAATGTGTATTATTCAAATGATAGAGCAAGCAACAACGAGGTGGAAAAAAGGCATGTTTCCAATCATATGCAAAGAAAAATACTGCAAATGGCTACCAGTTATGCTCTTGTCTCTTAGAAACATCAACAAATTATAGAGAAGGAAACAAGGAAAGTAAAAAAGAAAAAATGTTAGTGGTAAATTGTACTTACAAATTTTTTTTTTTTTTTTTTTCAAACTTGTTCCAGTTTTTCTTTTTAAATTTTTAGGATGTAGACCTAGAAAGCAAACTATTTTTACTCAAAATTGGAAAAAATTTAAAATAAAATAACGTATTTAGGGTTGGTTTGAGTAAAGTGTAGAAAATTCATATTTGAGAAAACAAAAAGAGAACAAGAGCATAGCTGCAAAGCAAAGAACAAGAGAGAAGGGCATTGAAATTGATTTATGTCCGACTGTCTCTGTATCAATAGAATTTGGGTAAAGTAGATAGAGAGATAGAGAGAGATACCCAGCGAGAACATCGAAGTTGTTAGCAATGACCTTGAGGAAGCTTCCAGCTCCAGATCCCATCTCCACCACTCCACTATCTCACTCTTTCTAAATCAGAAGAAGAAGATAGAAACTGTTAAGAGTGAGTGAGGGTTTCGATCGTCGGTTTGTGAAAGTGGTTCTTTTCTGATTAATTATGAGAAAAGAAAATGATCTTCCAGGAATTTTAGCATTTGGGTAAATTGCTACAAGATTTTAGGGGTTTGTAATGGCAGTAAGACAGGCTTGGATTAACCAATCCAAGTCCAAATCCAACCAAGTATCTCAAGGTAAAGGAGAACCTGTTTTTAATATAGAGGAAGGGAGAGAGAGAGAGAGACCGAGATCGACAGAGACGGAGAGACCGAGATAGACGGATCGACAGAGAGATCGGCAGAGAGAGAGACCGAAATCGACGGAGATCGACAGAGAGAGACCGAGATCGACAGAGAAGAGACAGATCGACAGAGATAGACCGAGATCGACGGAGATCGACAGAGAAGAGACACAGATCGACAGAAAGAGACCAAGATCGACAGAGAGAGAGAAAAAAACCTGCAACAACGGGGGTGGTGATTTGCGGCGGTGGCGATGTGCGACGGTGGCATGCGACGGTGGCCAGCGATGGTTGGGTGGTGAGCGGGGGTGAGGTTTGGTGGTAACTGTTCTGTGTGTGTGGGTGAGAGACAGAACAGAGAAACCGTTGGTGGTAACTGTTCAGTGGTTGTCCCAAAATGTTTACTCCTTTTGTGTTTATGAACCTTGAAATGAAAACTTACTCCTTTTATGTTATCAACACTTTGAAATGTTATTTTTTTTTTAAATAAATTTTTTCATAAAATTTATATATTTTTTTGAAAGCCAAACTTAAATCTTTTTTTGAAGTCATTTATATTTTTTGTGAAAAGGTGTATGTTCATAAAAGGAATAATTTTCAGAAAAGGTGTATGTTCATAAAAGGAATAATTTTTTAGAAAGTTACTCATTTTGTAAAATAATTTTTTTATAAATTTTACACATTTTATTGAAACTTATACGTTTTGTGAAAACGAAATTTACACATTTTGTGAAGCTACTTACATTTTTTTTTTAAATAACTTATACTATTTTTGAAAAGTTACACCTTTTGTGAAATAATTTTTGTCATAACATTTATACTTTTTCTTTGAACTTATACCTTTTGTAAAAACCAAACTTAAACCTTTTTCTGAAATCATTTATATCTTTTGTGAAAAAAAAAATTCATAAAATTTATATCTTTTGCTAAAAGTTACACCTTTTTGTGGAAGTGCTTATATTTTTTCTGAAAAGTTACTCCTTTTGTGTAAGAATTTTTGGCATAACATTTATACTTTTTCTTTGACCTTACACCTTTTGTGAAAGCCCAACTTTAAGCTTTTTCGGAATTCACTTATACCTTTTGTGAAAAAAAAAATTCATCAAATTTACACATTTTGCATGAGCTTACACCTTTTCTTGAAAATACTTACACCATTTTTGAAAAGTTACTCTTTTTGTATAAGAATTTTTGGTATAACAATTATACTTTTTCTTCGAACTTACACCTTTTGTGAAAGCCCAACTTAAACCTTTTTCGGAAGTCACTTATTCCTTTTGTGAAAAAATAAATTCATCAAATTTACACATTTTGCATGAGCTTACACCTTTTCGTCAAAATACTTACACCATTTTTGAAAAGTTACTCCTTTTGTGTAAGAATTTTGGCCATAACATTTATACTTTTGTGCTTATATACTCTTTCACAAAAGGTGTAAGTTTGAAGAAAAAGTATAAATGTTATGCCAAAAATTCTTACACAAAAGGAGTAACTTTTCAAAAAAAATATAAGCACTTCCACGAAAAGATATAAGTTTAAGCAAAAGGTGTAAATTTGATGAATTTATTTTTTCACAAAAGGTATAAGTGACTTCCGAAAAAGCTTTAAGTTGGGCTTCCACAAAAGGTGTAAGTTTGAAGAAAAAGTATAAATGTTATGCCAAAAAATCTTACACAAAATGAGTAACTTTTCAAAAAAAATATAAGTACTTCCACGAAAAGGTATAAGCTTAAGCAAAAGGTGTAAATTTGATAAATTTATTTTTTCACAAAAGGTATAAATGACTTCCGAAAAAGCTTTAAGTTGGGCTTCCACAAAAGGTGTAAGTTCGAAGAAAAAGTATAAATGTTATGCCAAAAAATCTTACACAAAAGGAGTAATTTTTCAAAAAAAATATAAGCACTTCCACGAAAAGGTATAAGCTTAAGCAAAAGGTGTAAATTTGATGAATTTATTTTTTCACGAAAGGTATAAGTGACTTCTGAAAAAGTTTTAAGTTGGGCTTCCACAAAAAGTGTAAGTTCGAAGAAAAAGTATAAATGTTATACCAAAAATTCTTACACAAAAGGAATAACTTTTCAAAAAAAATATAAGCACTTCCACGAAAAGGTATAAGCTTAAGCAAAAGGTGTAAATTTGATGAATTTATTTTTTCACAAAAGGTATAACTGACTTCCGAAAAAGTTTTAAGTTGGGCTTCCACAAAAGGTGTAAGTTCGAAGAAAAAGTATAAATGTTATGCCAAAAATTCTTACACAAAAGGAGTAACTTTTCAAAAAAAATATAAGCACTTCCACGAAAAGGTATAAGTTTAAGCAAAAGATGTAAATTTGATGAATTTATTTTTTCACAAAAGGTATAAGTGACTTCCGAAAAATTTTTAAGTTGGGCTTCCACAAAAGGTGTAAATTCGAAGAAAAAGTATAAATGTTATGCTAAAAAATCTTACACAAAAGGAGTAACTTTTCAAAAATGGTGTAAGTTTTTTCACGAAAAGGTGTAAGCTTAAGCAAAATGTGTAAGTTTTCGTTTGTTTACACCTTTGGTAAGTCAACTCACAAAAGGAGTAAGTGTTCATAAAAGGTGTAAATAATTTCACAGAAGGCGTAAGTTTTCAGAAAATGGTGTAAGTTTTCAGAAAAGGTGTAAGTTTTTACAAAAGGCACAAGTTTTCACAAAAAGCGTAAGTTTTCAGAAATCAGTTACGCCTTTTTCTGAAATTGCTTACGCCTTTCGTGAAAATATACGCCTTTTGTGAAAACTTATACATTTTTTGTGACCATTTACACATTTAGTCATATAATATATTATTTTATTAATTTACCTGGAAAGTGACCTGCTTAGCAGGTCACCAATGTGTAAGTTTTTAAATATTTTGATATAACCCAATACATACAAACAACACTGATTTATACCCCCAGTAGGGGTCCCACCCCCAGTGAGGTGGCACGCCCCCACTAGCTGACAGCCCCAAAAAAAAAAAAAAAAAAAAAAAAAAACAGTTTTTTTCCGCCAATCATGGACCTCCACCTCATTGGGGGTCGACCCCCAGTGGGGGTATAAAGCATTTTTCATGTAAATGCAAAATAGAAGGGTGTAAGTGCCTTGCATACCATATGCAAGGCACACCTAAGAAAAGTGCTTAGGGGATATCATTTTACCTCATTTATTTATAAATTCGTACATATTGACCCACTCAATTATGAAAATCGTACAAATATATTCTTTTTTGAAGTGGTTTGAAAGAAGTTTGGAGAGAGAAAATGATATATTTTTATAATTGAAAGTGTCAAAATATACAAGTTTATAAATGAAAAAGATAAAGTGACATTTGCTAAAGAATTTTAATATAATTAATTAAGAAAAAAACAAACATTATTCTCTCATCTTTTGAGAATGGAATTTTGCAAACACTACTGTCACATTTTATAAGAGAAATTATTCAGCACTCTAAAGACTAATATCAATACTTGATTTTATTCCATGTTTAAATTGGCTTAAGATTATAAAGATGGAATGAATAGTCCAAATCTCTTTGTAGTCCATTTTGCACCTCACCCTCCCCTTGGGATTCAGTTGTCTTCTGTCGAAGTAAAAATGTAAAGATATTGACTTTAGTATAATTAACTCCCAAGTCAATCTATTATGTCGTTTGCTGTTATTTATAGGTTCAGGTATTGACTAGTTATATAAATAACTAAAATTTATATGCATTTTAAAATTCAATTAATCTAACCAAACAGAGTAAACAGTTTTATTTATTTTTAAATTTTTCTTTCCTATCCTTTTCCTTTCGTAAAAATATCTTTTACATTCCATATATCAAGCATCTCATTCAAAAATTCCATAGATTAAAATACCTTTTACTTGTGCTATAATTGAAACATCTCATTCAAAAATTCTAGCCTTCGAGTATAGCATTTAACCCTACTTCAATTTTATCAATAGAATATCATGAGCAAAATACATAGAAACCTCCACAAATCCCTCAAATCCAAGATCCAAAACAACATTTAGGACAAAAAGTGCACTTAAGGTATTGCTATATCTAACTTCTCAACATCTGAACAACTAACGGGGACAAAAATTTAATGAATATCATAGTATGCATTTCGCATCTCGATGTAAAATAAAATGTACAATCAACAGCGTATAAAGTAAACTATCCCACAATGAATGGGCTCGACCCGCTAATAACTGTGGACAGATGGTTGAATAAAAGTTGTCTCGACACTCTAAATCTACAACTTCCTTTTCTCCACCATCAATCTGATAGAAGAACCGCAGAAACAGAACAGAAAAAGGTTGAAGAATGAAGATACAATATGCCGGTGCAATCTGACAAGCTTCTCCACTGAGCCAACATGACAATTATCAACCCCCTCTGGATAGCATCTTGTCTGTACGGTCCTATATAGTGAAAACAACATATCACAAATGTCACACAACCAATTAAGTAAATATTAGAAACAACATTGATTGGGAATTTAGGAAACATCTTTGTCCTTCCACAAAAGATAAAACTGATATTCGGACACTTACCCAAATTAAAAACCTTGCGTAGGAGAAAGAGCATAGAAAAGCCACAGAAAACAAATAAAGATCAATAGATATATCAAATATTATTAAGGCTTCAGAGAAGAGAGGGTATTGCCATGTCCAAAGCATCTCTTGATCTGTCCCCAAGCATTAGAGTGACTGAGGTTCAGTAAAAGCCTCTGAAAAGGAGTGAGGGTATCTCCTTAGATGCCTAATGCTGAGAAACTCCAGCAGTGCTGGCCAAAATAGTTATTGAAAATCTCACTTTCTATTTATCCACTTTTTCAATGTACACTCTGACAAGAATTTCTACTTTAAATATCTTCCTTTAAACTATTCTTTGTTCCGGTCTTTTTCTTTTTTCTTTTGTTTCAGATACAAATATATTTTTTAAATCGTCATATTTTTTCTTCCTTATTCACCCTTCTTTACAAAAATAGAATGAGGAATAACAAAATCCAAACTCTTGACTGTTGAGGCTCAATAGAACCCCTGACATTCCCAATTCCAGAAAAAGACAATTTCTTACACTAGTGATGATTGCCCCATTTTGTCAGTCGTTAAATCATAATGTGCCATACTGTTTCAACTGAAGGTAGCTTTTCCTAGTGTAGGTGGGTTGGCTTCAAATGAATTACAGTTTGAGTTGTTGGTCTTCTATTGTAAGGGAGTTTGGCCGAGAGTGTTCGGACTTTAGTCCCTTTAAAATGGCTATAATATGCTAAAATGTGAATTGGATCTTAGTCTTTGACCTACTGTGAAAGATGACCCCAATAGTTCGAGTCTCAGTCTTGGCTGTGCGAGGCTCACCAATCCGGTGCTATAGTGGGCACATTTAACCATCCTTGGAGCAGAATATGTTCCACCTACCAATCTCTAATTATTTTAGACACAGTGCAAACAAATAGAAAAATAAACAATATAAAACTACATGAGAAGACCAAATTAAGACAACACAGATGCATTCACTACTTTGTATGTCGAAATCAGACAGGTACATGAGAAGTAGAAAGTGGAAATGAAACTGAGTCTGTGCATTCTTCATACTTTGAAGCTTCTATCAAATGAAAAGAATGAAGACTCCGTGCACCTAAAGCACACAATAGTCTTACGATCTCAAACATGTTAATCAATAAATTAGAAAAGAGTAAGGCTCAACTAATGCACCATCACATTCTTTTAAAGAGGATGTGGCTTGAGAGGCTTACCGAAGTTTATTTATCAGATTCAACTGTATGATTACCAAGCTCCCATGGGCCATCATCTTGATCATCCATCTCCTCAAGAATAACATATTTTGCAGCTGGATTGGTTGTCAATGACCTTGCCACATTCTCTTCACCTAATTCACCCTTTTGTAGCTTTTGGTATCTAAGAATTGCAAAACCAAAAAAAAAAAAAAAATTAAATGGATTCACATGGAATTATATGACATAATGCACACTAGAAGTATATGAATCAAAGCTAAAAGAGCCAATTTGACTTTCTAAAGTAGAATATCATAAAGTTGTATATTAACTTATTAGGAAGAACAAGCCAACAGTGTTAAGTGAGAAGCTAATCAACTAGAACTGCCAAGAAGAATATCAATTTTCAATGTTCAAAAACTGACAATCCTAATAGCACTTAAGGTGAAAATTATTCACCATCAACATTACAACTAACTACAAGAGAAATTTTACCATTATATATTCTGGTCGGATAATTTGAATTAAATTTCAGCTGAACAAAACAGTTTAGTGTTCAAATTAAAATTGAACGATAGAGAATGCAGTTTTTAAGGTAGGAAAAATAACTAAATTGTGTTTGTACCAAAAATGACAGCCAAACTAGAGGGTGACGCGTGGCGTGGATGACCCATATGAATGGTAGTGCTTGGTGATTTTCTTGAATATGCCTATCAAATAAATGAAGCAATGGAGGCAAGGTTTCGAAAAGCGGTTGCGGTCGCCATAACGGTTGCAGTTGCGTAAAGGCCGTAGCGTAACAGTCACGGTAACCGGAACCATGATTTTTTTATTTTCACACAATTTGAAGAAAACTTACCGATACGCATATTCTTTTTTTTCAAAATTACATTTATTGGGATTTAAGATAAATTTTGATCAATTTTTAAGTATGATCCAATATATTTCATTTTTTCAAATCACTATAAAAAGAGCTTTTTACATTTTATCTCCATAATTAATGACTTTAAGGATAATTGATTTTAAATGTCTACAAATTATTTTTGACAAATACCTGAACTAACTGAATAAAAAATATTCACAATTACTAAATGAAATGATTATAAAAATAAAAATTGTGCCATAAACAAAAATTATTTTTGAGCAATTGATTTTATTTATTTTCTTAGAGACATTTTTTAAACAAGACATTACAGTAATAAAATAAAAAATATTTACAATTAAATATTAAATAAAATTATTATAAAAATAAATACAACCATTGTTTATATATTTTTTATTTTACATGCCAATGTGATGAAATAAAAATTTTAAAAAAATTATAAAGAAAAAAAATTTATATAAGATTTTTTCTTTGGACTTGGATCACTTGAGTATTTGTTCTTTTTTTGTAAGCTTTTGTTTTTCTTTTTTTTTTTTGGAAAGGAACCTATTCAGAATATTTTAAAATGGTGTAACGATGTGTAACGGATCGTTACGACCATTACAGTATCACTACGGCCGTTACACACGTAAATTTTCGTCACACCGCTATAGCGTCCGTAACGGGTGGCGGCAATCACCACAACCGTTATGTAATGGTTGCGGCCACTTTTTAAAACCTTGAGTGGAGGTTTCCTATTTTCTAGGAATTGGTTGAGAGATAGTATCATGATATCTCCAGCACACCATATCCCTATTCATTGGGGGTTGGTTTTTAGCCATTACTCCTATTTTAAATAAACTTAGGACTATAACTTTGGGGTGAGGCATGGCGGTTACAACACATCGAGGAGAGAGAATACCCGTAGGAGAGATCTTTTCTATCTAGTTAAGAGTGAGATGCTTTTACAATTAGAGCATTGACCTCTTCTCTATGAGGGCAAAGGCCGGCAATGAATCCCAAGTCTTGTAGGGTTGGAGCCATCCTACCAAATCTAAAATGGAAGGAATTGGTGGACCTATTGACAAGGCAGCAAACAGTATGTCTTTGTCAAATTTCAAGGTAGACCAGCTGAGCCTGAGCATAATGATATCATGGATGCCGATCTCTTTCCATAGAGGAGCCCTCACAACAACTCTATCCAACCATTTAACAGAAAGTGTTAGCTTAAGGCCATAGTCATAGAGGGGAACCTAGGGCATACCTATCCCCATCTGGTGTGTTGGCACAAGCAAAAGGGAGGTGACCTTTTGTGGAGGGGTAATAGCATACTACATGTGGAGGGCAGTGGTCTTTGAAAGCAGGGCCAAGTCTGTAAGCGGCCTGAAAAACAGAATGAGTTGGAGAAGGGATGGAGACCAAGTAGTCTTAGATGATTGATGGGTCTTTCTCCTCTATGACAGAGAGAACTGTCTTTCCTGTGCTCTTTGGGTCCTTAATAGCAACAGTGGCTATGGAGCGAGAGAAAAAGCAGTGGAGCAAAGCTGAATAATGAAGGAAGATGGTAATATAGAGGAAGAGAACTCATGGGGCTTGAACTATATGTTGGAAAGGTGAGGAAGAAGAAAAGTGGGTATTAGAAATGGTTGAGAAATATTTATAATAATCGATCAGGTGGTAGTAGTGTTGATAAGGATAGCAATGTTTGAATTCAAATTTGAAAACTATTTGAATTCTGGTGCCACCTGGAAGACAGCAAGTGCTGACCATCACATCAAAGAAGGATTTCGGCTTGTGATTATTTCCTAGGAGAGCCCCTCCAATATCCAAACACTCATCTTTGTTCAAGGGAATTGTTTGAGGGGGACAATACTTGTCCCAGAAATGACAACCAAACTAGAGGGAAACACACGGCATGAATGACCCACGGTGATGGTGGTGCTCAGTGATATTATTGAATATGCCTATTAGATAATGAAGCAGTGGTGGTTTCCTATTTTCTAAGAATTGGTTGAGATATATTCTCTCCTGATATTTCTGGCAGACCATATCCCTAGTTATTAGGGTTGGTTTTTAGCCACTACTCTTATTTTAAATCAACTTAGGACTATTAAATTTGGGGGTGAGGCCTTGCAGTTACAACACATGGCATTCACCAATTACATTTTAAGCTACACTTTTGAAGTACTAACGGATAGAGATAGGTGGCAGTAACAGATCACTTCTGATGTCAGCAAATTCAAGACTACAGAAGATAATTGGGCCTCAAGTCATGCTGTTGGGATATATGGCACCTCAGGAGCTAACCTAGTATTCCACTAGCTTGAGGTGGTTGAAAAAGTGGGGAAAGTGGCTCTGACAGCTAAAAGAGGCCTGGTTATATAAAGGGGCAAATTGCGGACCCTACAGACACACGTCCAATTCAACTCAAATTCAAGACCCAGCATCATTTATATTTCAATTTTTATCAAGTTGAACTGGCCTATGTAGTCATTGTTAAAAGACAATCCAAATTGCATCAAAGAATTACTAAAGCTAGAAATAGAAATATTTTCCAGATAACCATATGGAGAATTAACTTCTATTCTAGCAACACAAATAAGGAATAGCCACCACAAGATAAGCCATTTTTTTGCTCAAAAATTATATTAAATGACTTACTTGTACCAATTGAATAAGCTCACGCCAAACAGGATTGTAATAAGGCCAGCCCCTTTCAACCAAGTAAACTGATCATGGAAGTAAAAGACAGCAACCTGAACAAGAATTACATAACATAAAAAATAAGTTGATAACAGAATGGGGTCAGCAGTCTCTCAATGATCCTGAGAGCCAAAATCACAAATGTTGAAAACTTAAGCTCATCAGTCAACTGTTAATAGAAACATATAGATTCCGGTAACAATGCTGCTGGGTTTGACGTGAGGGAGCTACATACAAGGGCTCACACCTCACCAATCGAAAAGTTTGAGGAACTAAATCTTAATCCAATTGGACAACATTTCAATGTAGCTAACTGCTAACTAATATACATCTAAATTAAACCAAAAAATCAAATTCAATTGACAACAGAAAAGATGGCCCGCTGTTGGACCTTGGCACATCACATGGGTCATTATTTAAGGGCTATACTGAGGCTAAGCCTTCAAATTCCATACTCTTTCAAAAAAAAAAAAAAAAATCTCTTTTCCTCGTATTCTACTCTGAAACTTTAGCATTAGCTACCTCAACAACCAAGTAAAATGTGTCTAAAAAGTAAAATATTTGTAAACAAATATTTTAAAACATCAATAAATATACGAGAATATGAAAAATATATTGAATTCTCTTTCTTTTTCTTTTTTTTGTATTTTTGAATTTTCAATAAAAAAATTCACAAATATTATACTTTTTAAGTATATTTATGTTAAGTGTATCTAAAAATTTAAAAAAAAAATGCTTAAAAATATTTAAAAATTCAATAAATACAAAAAAAAAAACGAAAAATAAAAAAAATTAATTTTTTGAAAAGTAAATTTTAAAAATCAAAACCAGAGAGTGAATATTATTGAAAAGTATATATATATATATATTTTCTTCACCAATTTTAGTTTGTGCTTGAGATATTTCCTTACTATTAATCATTGGTAACACGCTTTTCGAGTCAAGCACGTGTGTGTCTACCTCATAATTTAGTTTTTCTTGCATATTCAAATTAATTATATTAAAATACCGTCAATTATTAGTAATATTACTTTACCTTATTTATTTATAAATTCGCATATATTGACCCACTCAATTATAAAATCGTACCAATATATTCTTTTTTGAAGTGATTTGGAGAGAAAATGATACATTTTTATAATTGAAAGTGTCAAAATATACAAGTTTATAAATGAGAAAGATAAAATGGCATCCGCTAAAGAATTTTAATATAATTAACCTAATTAAGAACAAACAAACATTATTCTCCCATCTTCTGAAAACAGAATTTTGCAAACGCTACTGTAACATTTTATAGGCGAAATTATTCAGTACTCTAAAGTCTAATACCAATACTTGATTTTATTCCATGTTTAAATTGGCTTAAGATTATAAAGATGAAACGAATAGTCCAAATCTCTTTGTAGTTCATTTTTGTCCTCTGTTAAAGTAAAAATGTAAAGACATTGACTTTAGTATAATTAACCCCTAAGTCAATCTATTATGTTGTTTGCTGTTATTTACAAGTTCAGCTATTGACTAGTTATATAAACAACTAAAATTTATATGCATTTTAAAATTCAATTAATCTAACCAAAACAGAGTAAACAGTTTCATTTATTTTTTAATTTTTCTTTCCTATCCTTTTCCTTTCGTAAAAATATCTTTTACATTCCATATATCAAACATCTCATTCAAAAATTCCATATATTAAAATACCTTTTACTTGTGCTATAATTAAAACATCTCATTCAAAAATTCTAGCCTTTGAGTATAGCATTTAACCCTACTTCAATTTTATCAATAGAATATCATGAGCAAAATACATAGAAACCTCCACAAATCCCTCAAATCCAAGATCCAAAACAACATTTAGGACAAAAGGAAAAGAATAAAAAGTGCACTTAAGGTATTCCTATATCTAAGTTCTCAACATCTGAACAACTAGCGGGGACAAAATTTTAATGAATATCACAGTATGCATTTCGCATCTCGATGTAAAATAAAATGTACAATCAACAGCATATAAAGTAAACTATCCCATAATGAATGGGCTCGACCGGCTAACTGTGGACAGATGGTTGAATAAAAGTTGTCTCGACACTCTAAATCTACAACTTCCTTTTCTCCACCACCAATCTGATAGAAGAACCGCAGAAACAGAACAGAAAAAAGTTGAAGAATGAAGATATCATTATGCTGGTGCAATCTTACAAGCTTCTCCACTGAACCAACATGACAATTATCAACCCCCTCCGGATATCTTGTCTGTATGGTCCTATATAGTGAAAACAACATATCACTAAATGTCACACAACCAACTAAGTAAATATTAGAAACAACATTGATTGGGAATTTAGGAGACATCTTTGTCCTTCCACAAAAGATAAAAATGATATTTGGACATTTACCCAAATTATAAACCTTGCGTAGGAGAAAGAGCATAGAAAAGCCACAGAAAACAAATAAAAATCAATAGATATATCAAATATTATTAAGGCTTCAGAGAAGAGAGGGTTGCCACGCCCAAAGCATCTCTTGATCTGTCCCCGAGCATTAGAGAGTGACTCAGGTTCAGTTAAAGCCTCTGAAAAGGAGTGAGGGTATCTCCATAGATGCCTAATGCTGAGAAACTCCAGCAATGCTGTCCAAAATAGTTATTGAAAATCTCACTTTCTATTTTAGCTATCCACTTTTTCAATGTACACTCTGCCAAGAATTTCTACTTTAAATATCTTCCTTTAAACTATTCTTTGTTCCGGTCTTTTTCTTTTTTCTTTTGTTTCAGATACAAATATATTTTTTAAATCGTCCTATTTTTTCTTCCTTATTCACCCTTCTTTACAAAAATAGAAAGAAGAATAACAAAATCCAAACTCTTGACTGTTGAGGCTCAATAGAACCCCTGACATTCCCAATTCCAGAAAAAGACAATTTCTTACACTAGTGATGATTGCCCCATTTTGTCAGTCGTTAAATCATAATGTGCCATACTGTTTCAACTGAAGGTAGCTTTTCCTAGTGTGGGTGGGTAGGCTTCAAATGAATTACAGTTTGAGTTGTTAGTCTTCTATTGTAAGGGAGTTTGGCCGAGAGTGTTCAGACATTAGTCCCTTTAAAATGGCTATAATATGCTAAAATGTGAATTGGATCTTAGTCTTTGACCTACTGTGAAAGATGACCCCAATTGTTCGAGTCTCAGTCTTGGCTGTGCGAGGCTCACCAATCCGGTGCTGTAGTGGGCATATTTAACCATCCTTGGAGCAAAATATGTTCCACCTACCAATCTCTAATTATTTTAGACACAGTGCAAACAAATAGAAAAATAAACAATATAAAACTACATGAGAAGACCAAATTAAGACAACACAGATGCATTCTCTACTTTGTACGTCGAAATCAGACAGGTACATGAGAAGTAGAAAGTGGAAATGAAACTGAGTCTGTGCATTCTTCATACTTTGAAGCTTCTATCAAATGAAAAGAATGAAGACTCCGTGCACCTAAAGCACACAATAGTCTTACGATCTCAAACATGTTACAGTAATCAATAAATTAGAAAAGAGTAAGGCTCAACTAATGCACCATCACATTCTTTTAAAGAGGATGTGGCTTGAGAGGCTTACCGAAGTTTATTTATCAGATTCAACTGTATGATTACCAAGCTCCCATGGACCATCATCTTGATCATCCATCTCCTCAAGAATAACATATTTTGCAGCTGGATTGGTTGTCAATGACCTTGCCACATTCTCTTCACCTAATTCACCCTTTTGTAGCTTTTGGTATCTAAGAATTGCAAAACCAAAAAAAAAAAAAAAATTAAATGGATTCACATGGAATTATATGACATAATGCACACTAGAAGTATATGAATCAAAGCTAAAAGAGCCAATTTGACTTTCTAAAGTAGAATATCATAAAGTTGTATATTAACTTAGAAAAAAGACTTATACCCTAAGAAGCACGGGTGCGGGTACGAGTACGGTACGGGTACGAGTACGGGTACGCCGATACGGCAAAATCTCAAAAAAGTAGGGTACGGGTACGGCTGCGGTACGTCGATATTTTTTTATTTTTTTTATTTTTTATAATTATGGTTAAAAGATCCAACCTACAAATTGAAGTATTATTGGTTAAAATATTGGTTAAAATATTATATCTATAGAAATATTATATCTATATCAAAATATTTTAACCAATATTTTAACCAAGGCCAATAATATTTTAACTAATAATATTAAATTTTAATATTTTGATAATAATATAGATGGCCAATAATATTTTTGATTATTAAAAATAATATTTATGATTATTAACATTCTGTTGATCTAATTTTATGATTAAAAATAATATTTATGATTATAAAAATAATTACTGATCTGCAAGGGCAAAAAAAAAAAAAAAAAAAGGCCCTGCCGTACCCACGCCGTACCCATAGCGTACCCGTGCCGTACCCATGCCGTACCCGAATGAGCCAAACGTACCGGACCTTCTTTTGCCGTACCGGTACGCGTACCGCCGTACCGGTACGCGTACCCGCACCCGGTAAGTACCCGGTACTCGTACGGCACTATTTTTGGAGTACCCGTGCTTCATAGCTTATACCCCCTTTTTGGCAGCACCCCCATGACCCCCTCTGCCTCCTATTGGTCCAATTTTTTTTTTTTTTTTTTTTTTTTCTCTTTTCCCCCCACTCACCAACCCCCACGTGTGTGTGGGGGTGGAGGGGGTGGAATCCTGAGGGGGTCCCAATCGGGACTGATTAACTTATTAGGAAGAACAAGCCAACAGTGTTAAGTGAGGAGCTAATCAACTAGAACTGCCAAGAAGAATATCAATTTTCAATGTTCAAAAACTGACAATCCTAATAGCACTTCAGGTGAAAATTATTCACCATCAACATTACAACTAACTACAAGAGAAATTTTACCTTTATATATTCTGGTCGGATAATTTGAATTAAATTTCAGCTGAACAAAACAGTTTTAGTGTTCAAATTAAAATTGAACGATAGAGAATGCAGTTTTTAAGGTAGGAAAAATAACTAAATTGTGTTTGTACCAAAAATGACAGCCAAACTAGAGGGTGACGCGTGGCGTGGATGACCCATATGAATGGTAGTGCTTGGTGATTTTCTTGAATATGCCTATCAAATAAATGAAGCAGTGGAGGCAAGGTTTCGAAAAGCGGTTGCGGTTGCGGTCGCCGTAACGGTTGCGGTTGCGTAAAGGCCGTAGCGTAACGGTCACGGTAACCGAAACCATGATTTTTTTATTTTCACACAATTTGAAGAAAACTTACCGACACGCATATTCTTTTTTTTCAAAATTACATTTATTGGGGTTTAAAATAAATTTTGATCAATTTTTATAAATTTTTAAGTATGATCCAATATATTTCATTTTTTCAAATCACTATAAAAAAAGTTTTTTACATTTTATCTCAATAATTAATGACTTTAAGAATAATTGATTTTAAATGTCTACAAATTATTTTTGACAAATACCTGAACTAACTGAATAAAAAATATTCACAATTATTAAATGAAATGATTATAAAAATAAAAATTGTGCCATAAACAAAAATTATTTTTGAGCAATTGATTTTATTTATTTTCTTAAAGACATTTTTTAAACAAGACATTACAGTAAAAAAATAAAAAATATTTACAATTAAATATTAAATAAAATGATTATAAAAATAAATACAACCACTGTTTATATATTTTTTATTGTACATGCTAATGTGATGAAATAAAAATTTTAAAAAAATTATAAAGAAAAAAAATTTATATAAGATTTTTTCTTTGGACTTTGATCACTTAAGCATTTGTTCTTTTTTTGTAAGCTTTTGTTTTTCTTTTTTTTGGGAAAGGAAGTTATTCAGAATATTTTAAAATGGTGTGACGATGTGTAACGAACCATTACAGCCATTACAGTACCACTACGGCCGTTACACATGTAAATTTTCGTCACACCGCTATAGCGGCCATAACGGGTGGCGGCAATTACCACAACCGTTACGTAATGGTTGCGACCGCTTTTTAAAATCTTGAGTGGAGGTTTCCTATTTTCTAGGAATTGGTTGAGAGATACTATCATGATATCTCCGGCACACCATATCCCTGTTCATTGGGGGTTGGTTTTTAGCCATTACTCCTATTTTAAATAAACTTAGGACTATAACTTTGGGGTGAGGCATGGCGGTTACAACACTTCGAGGAGAGAGAATACCCGTAGGAGAGATCTTTTCTATCTAGTTAAGAGTGAGATGCTTTTACAATTAGAGCATTGACCTCTTCTCTATGAGGGCAAAGGCCGGCAATGAATCCCAAGTCTTGTAGGGTTGGAGCCATCCTACCAAATCTAAAATGGAAAGAATTGGTGGACCTATTGACAAGGCAGCAAACAGTATGTCTTTGTCAAATTTCAAGGTAGACCAGCTGAGCCTGAGCATAATGATATCATGGATGCCGATATCTTTCCATAGAGGAGCCCTCACAACAACTCTATCCAACCATTTAACAGAAAGTGTTAGCTTAAGGCCATAGTCATATAGGGCATACCTATCCCAATCTGGCGTGTTGGCACAAGCAAAAGGGAGGTGACCTTTTGTGGAGGGGTAATAGCATACTACATGTGGAGGGCAGTGGTCTTTGAAAGCAGGGCCAAGTCTGTAAGCGGCCTGAAAAACAGAATGAGTTGGAGAAGGGATGGAGACCATGTAGTCTTAGATGATTGATGGGTCTTTCTCCTCTATGAGAGAGAGAACTGTCTTTCCTGCGCTCTTTGGGTCCTTAATAGCAACAGTGGCTATGGAGCGAGAGAAAAAGCAGTGGAGCAAAGCTGAATAATGAAGGAAGATGGTAATATAGAGGAAGAGAACTCATGGGGCTTGAACTATATGTTGGAAACGTGAGGAAGAAGAAAAGTGGGTATTAGAAATGGTTGAGAAATATTTATAATAATCGATCAGGTGGTAGTAGTGTTGATAAGGATAGCAACGTTTGAATTCAAATTTGAAAACTATTTGAATTCTGGTGGCACCTGGAAGACAGCAAGTGCTGACCATCACATCAAAGAAGGATTTCGGCTTGTGATTATTTCCTAGGAGAGCCCCTCCAATATCCAAACACTCATCTTTGTTCAAGGGAATTGTTTGAGGGGGACAATACTTGTCCCAGAAATGACAACCAAACTAGAGGGAAACACATGGCATGAATGACCCACAGTGATGGTGGTGCTCAGTGATATTATTGAATATGCCTATTAGATAATGAAGCAGTGGTGGTTTCCTATTTTCTAAGAATTGGTTGAGATATATTCTCTCCTGATATTTCTGGCAGACCATATCCCTATTTATTAGGGTTGGTTTTTAGCCACTACTCTTATTTTAAATCAACTTAGGACTATTAAATTTGGGGGTGAGGCCTTGCAGTTACAACACATGGCATTCACCAATTACATTTTAAGCTACACTTTTGAAGTACTAACGGATAGGGATAGGTGGCAGTAACAGATCACTTCTGATGTCAGCAAATTCAAGACTACAGAAGATAATTGGGCCTCAAGTCATGCTGTTGGGATATATGGCACCTCAGGAGCTAACCTAGTATTCCACTAGCTTGAGGTGGTTGAAAAAGTAGGGAAAGTGGCTCTGACAGCTAAAAGAGGCCTGGTTATATAAAGGGGCAGATTGCGGAACCTACAGACACACGTCCAATTCAACTCAAATTCAAGACCCAGCATCATTTATATTTCAATTTTTATCAAGTTGAACTGGCCTATGTAGGCATTGTTAAAAGACAATCCAAATTGCATCAAAGAATTACTAAAGCTAGAAATAGAAATATTTTCCAGATAACCCTATGGAGAATTAACTTCTATTCTAGAAACACAAATAAGGAATAGCCACCACAAGATAAGCCATTTTTTTGCTCAAAAATTATATTAAATGACTTACTTGTACCAATTGAATAAGCTCACGCCAAACAGGATTGTAATAAGGCCAGCCCCTTTCAACCAAGTAAACTGATCATGGAAGTAAAAGACAGCAACCTGAACAAGAATTACATAACATAAAAAATAAGTTGATAACAGAATGGGGTCAGCAGTCTCTCAATGATCCTGAGAGCCAAAATCACAAATGTTGAAAACTTAAGCTCATCAGTCAATTGTTAATAGAAACATATAGATTCCAGTAACAATGCTGCTGGGTTTGACGTGAGGGAGCTACATACAAGGGCTCACACCTCACCAATGGAAAAGTTTAAGGAACTGAATCTTAATCCAATTGGACAACATTTCAATGTAGCTAACTGCTAACTAATATACATCTAAATTAAACCAAAAAATCAAATTCAATTGACAACAGAAAAGATGGCCCGCTGTTGGACCTTGGCACATCACATGGGTCATTATTTAAGGGCTATACTGAGGCTAAGCCTTCAAATTCCATACTCTTTCAAAAAAAAAAAAAATCTCTTTTCCTCGTATTCTACTCTGAAACTTAAGCATTAGCTACCTCAACAACCAAGTGAGTGCCTACAAACAGAATTTGATTGTTCTCAAGCATGGCTGAGATGGTTGATATCAATGGTTGAGATACAAAGTTCAGTACATCTGACTCTTTTTTGTAAGTGAAGGAAGGAACCAACAGGACACTTTCGAGAAATGAAGCACCGACACTTCAAAATAAGTGTTGTAGCTGTATCAGACATGTATCGGACATGGACAAAGTGGGTGTCCGACATGCCACGTTGCATGTCCATTTTTTTAATAATTCTTTTTTCACTGGACACGGCGGGCCACAGGGGGAACATGGCAAGATATGCATTGGGACATGACGGGGTCTCATTTTAAATTTCCAAAGCTAATTTCGAGAGTCATATTATAATATTTGCAAACATGAGGGTTGAATTTAAAATATATATATATAACTCATATCAGGCTATTGACAACGCAATATCTAACCACAATTGTGAAGTTGAGAGATTGCCTTCTTTCCCTTGAGCCCTAGTGCAACACAGATCTAGTCACTTGTGATTTAAATTTAGTGTGATTTTTAAAACAAATTAGTATTGGTTTTCATTAATTTTAGTTTGCTTATGGATGTGATATTTATAAACATAGCAAATAAAAATACATAAAATAAAATAATTTTTTCACCATATCCCTACAGTGTCCTAATTTTTTTTTGAAATCACCATGTCCTACATCCGTGTCTGTATCCATGCTTCAAAGCTTTTAAGTTCCAAAAGTTGAAATTTTACTGATGCTCACTTAAACTAATTTGCAAGTGCCATCAAGAAAATGTCATGAGGCATTGCCTCTGTCAAAAATTAATTTTCTCATAAAATTCTTCAAATCTTAAGCAACATTTTCAATAAACATATATTCGAAATTTTGCACATAATACTTCAAAAGAAGTATGAGAGTATCTGCAAGATAAACAATGACACTACCTAACAATTCCTTCCCCTCAAGATTCCTTCCCCTCAAGAAAACCTTACAGCATGCATGTGAATTAGTGTTCAACAGTTATCATGGTTTATTCCTCCAATACAACTATCAAGCATTTATAGCTATTCCAGTTGATTTATTATAATGGAAGGTTGGATTGAAACACACAACTTGTAGCTTCCACCAACAAATTTCATATTCACTTAATAACTGGACAAACATATTAACTTAATAACTAGACAACAACCAGAACAGCTCATACCAAGATAGTGACAGCCTCCTTGACAACTCCTGCTATTGTCACAGTTACTGCACTAGTTACTGAAACAAGAATGTATTCTGTCAATACCTGCAAAAAAAGAAAAGAAAAATAAAACAAATAAGAGGAGAAGGGAATAGGTTAAATCTTGTGTGAGAAGAACACTCTTTATTTATTTATTTATTTACATGTACAAATATCTCTATATATTTTTCTTTTTTTGTGAGCAGACACTCAAATGGAATTATGACTAAATCTAATGATCATAAGATGGCAACATGAAAGGACTGTAAAGTTTGAAATCCAAATGAAAAATACTTTGTGATCAAAAAGAATCCCCAGCACAGCAACAGCATGCAGGGAAAATTTTAAGATTGGAAAGGAAAAAAGAAAAGGATAAAAACTGATAGAATGCTTCAGGATAAAGGCTTTAAGATTTCTACCATAAAAAAGGCGAGAGTTCCACCAAGAAACATGAGAAGGCAACTCCGAGTGATATGCCATGAACTATTGAAGTAATTGCTTGTTCTGAATTCATCCCAAGGATCCATTATCAGAGAGAGCATAGCAGTTGCCACTGCCATCACTGGAGTTACATAGCTCATCAGGGTAAGTGGATTTTTCAGACCTGAAAACAACCGCATCAAACGCATTTTATGAGTAATTATGTGAACTTCGTAAAGATATTGCTGAATATTACACAGAATTAAATAACTTCTTCGTCAAAACATTTGAATTTAGACCAAGCCTCAAAAATCAGTTAACTTCACTGTCACCTAACTTGATCATCTTCACGAGGGGAAAAATTTATCCAATCCGTGCCCCTTTATTCCTTTTTTCAAGGTAAGTGAGGCTGATCAAAAGTAAAAATCTGACACTATGACTCACAATGATATATAAATAAAAAAAAGGTCATCAATCCATTGAACAGCAACATTATTTAAATTGAACAGATGGATGAAATCCATTGAAAACTCAATTCTTTTTCAGTTTTTTTGGCAAAGCTGCTTCCATGGCAGCTACCATCACAGCAAACCTATTCTATCTCTGGCCTCCCACTCTCTCTCAACACACAGATAACCATTCAATTCATGATCTCATTTTCTTCTTTTTTCATAGAATGGACCAAAATGAAATTTGATAGGGTTTCCTACAAAAGAAGTTTATCACTTCACAAATTAAAAAAAAAAAAAACAAATTTTAATCCATTTTGCATCATAGTGAAATCGATTTTCATCACATAACTTCAGTTGAAGTTTACCAAGAGCAAGTGCCAGGGGACTTCAGTAAAATTCATATTTGTAATGCCACCGCTGTCACATTTCACCTAAACCAA
This sequence comes from Camellia oleifera, assembly GCA_022316695.1. Classification (NCBI taxonomy): domain Eukaryota; kingdom Viridiplantae; phylum Streptophyta; class Magnoliopsida; order Ericales; family Theaceae; genus Camellia; species Camellia oleifera. Next base: position 108,530,275 of record CM039315.1, on the reverse strand, counting down.
TACAAAATGGGATAGATCAAAAACACTCTGAACAGAGCAATATGTGCTTTCTGTATTGATGTTTGATTCTAATGAGAAATCTCATATCAATCATATATAATAACAAAGAAAGAGGATTCATGATTTAACCAAGTTCGTTTTCTCTTCACCTCTCTATCTTTCCTCTTCACCTTCCTAATTCAATTGTCTAAAAAATTTAAGATTTTTCTTTATTTGCAAGTCTTTTCTTTTAAAAAGAAGCAAAAATGGAAATAATTCTTTTATGGATTCTTAATAGGTGTAAAAACAACTCATTCTTTCATAATGTTTCGTTGTGTTTCAATGCATTTTGGTATTTTTCAATGGAAATATTGGAATTTGATTGTCTACTAATGTTTGATGTCTGTTTCATAGGAAATGGAAGCATTAAAATTGTTTCGATGAACAGGAAAAAAAAATTCGTTCGTTGAAAACACTATAATAACATTACTTAAAATAAAAACCATCAATTTTTGGATCCATAACTTCCACCTGTGACCTATCATTTCCTCACAAACATAAAATGAAAAGGATTTTTCTCCTTAGGTGTCTAACTTGATGCATGATAAATATCAGGCATTCATGGATTTGTTTCTGATTGCAAAGGTCTAAGAATTGGAACCAGAATTTATAAAAAGAGCTACTAAGTTTGGTTCATCAAGAATTCTCATTTAATCTGACCCAAAACCTCAACCAATTTAACCCATTCACCCACTAAACCAAAATTTGACTTTCTCTATAGTTAGCCGGGGGAACCTATAAAGATAAAAAACTGAGGCTCATAGTATTTGATAGTAGGCATCCTCGATTCCCTTTCTTAAGATTAAATCCTATCATGAAGTACTTTTTATGAACTTTCCTCTGCCAAATGATGAGTTAAAAAATCCAACATTATAAAAATAAAATAAAATTAAAAAAAAAGGTACTTTACCATTCATGTTTAATATTAGATTACATGATATATATTAATAACAAAGGAAAAGTGGCATCGAGACCACTGGCAATCTACCAAGACAGTTTTTGGGGATGACTCTATATAATGATATCTAAAGATCAAAACGGAGATCCACACATTTGGGCATGTATTTATATCTGACAGTTAGTGAACTTGCTAAAATTATCATTCAAAAGTAAACGGTAGTACTTACCATATACTTCTTTCTTTATGTCCATTTTGGTATAGTACGCACCAACAGAATGAAAATCCCAGAACCAAGCCAAGAGAAATAATGTAAGCGCACATAAAATGAAGGGAAAAACAAAAAACAAGAATAGGAAAAGAAAATATGTTCATAGGATGAAAAACAGACACAAAGAGAAGTAATACCTGAAGAAGAATCTGAGTCATGGTCCAACGAAATCCAGACATAACAGCAGCAAGCATAACAAAAATGAATCCCCAAAATTCAAATTCAGTTTCCTTCGCAACTGCGGTACACACAGATTTAAGGCAGGATTTAACATCGAGGTTATATATAAGTATCGGATAGAGCAGAAATGACTGAGAGGTAAATTTGATAAGGTTCTCAACAATAGTGAGGTTGGTTGCCATTGATTTTACTCTTCAGACAAGTGAAAGAAAATACTTTTCCATAAGAAGTGTAATTAAAGACCATTAGATCAATCTTTGTCTGGCAAATCCACAAACATAATGTAAATGTATAAACTAAAATAAAGCACAAAATCTGGCCTGTTATTATGAGAGGCACATAGTCACTATCCTAAAGCTGTATTGTCTTTCCACGCGAAGGTTTTAGCAGACAATGAACCCTGTGTGAATAACTGCTAGTCCTCGAAGATACAACCCAAATCACTACCAATCCTTCCGATGCTAGTTCACACTAAGGGTTAATGAACCGTGCGTGATCGAAGTTTCCAAAAAATAGATATGCAAATAATAAAGAGAAGGAAAAGAAATGTTTGTTTTTAGTGTGTATTATATACAGCCTCAAAGGTCCTTTCATGCACTTGAAAGCAAGGTTGTTAAAATCAGGATCCTACTAGATAGGATTGTTGGGAGGGACTTGTGAATCCAATCGTAGAATCGGATCAAGGATCATAAGATTCTACTTTCAATGTAAAATAAAACGGAAAATTATCTATAAAAATAATGTATCTTAAATAATTTTAAAATCATTAAAGAAAATGATAAATTTGATATAATGCATCTTTTATGTTGACATAAAATTAGAGGAGATGTTGGAGAAAGAGTTTACAGTCAAATTTCTCATATAAATGTATACATATACATACACATATAAGAAATAAATAATAAGAAATGCTTTTTAGTAGGATCAGGATCATAATAGAATCAGCATCGTATGCGACTCTACACGATTTTATGACTAGGATCGTAGTCACTTTAAGATCCTATTGAATTTAAGATCCTAGTGCGATTCGGATCATTTACCCCAACTAGAGATCGGAATTCTAATAACCATGCTTGTAAAGTGACTATTCATTAGGGACACAACCCTGGCTTCAAAAGACATGCCTTTTAGAAAACAACTATTCACTTACATTTAACAAACTTTAAAATGTATTTATGTAACAAACACATGTATTTATGTAAATATTTGCCTTTTAAAATATAATTTACTTTCTTTGAAGGAGCTAGAGATCGGAATTCTAATAACCATGCTTGTAAAGTGACTATTCATTAGGGACACAACCCTGGCTTCAAAAGACATGCCTTTTAGAAAACAACTATTCACTTACATTTAACAAACTTTAAAATGTATTTATGTAACAAACACATGTATTTATGTAAATATTTGCCTTTTAAAATATAATTTACTTTCTTTGAAGGAGCTCTCACTCCCCAGGTATCTTAATACCTATATTTTTTATATATGCATAATTTTTAATATATTTATAAGATAATTATAATGTCACAATTCGATTATAGTTGACCCGATAGTTGAACCAATGACTCTTAATCCGGTTCCATTTTCAGTTTGCTCAATGGTCCGGGTTTCAAAATATTGATTTGAGATCAACTGCCAGCAGGACAACAAAAGAAGGAAATGAAATCTCAACCAGGAAAATTACAGCCTGATTCCAACTATCCTAGGATGAAAGCATGTCTGGAATATTGTTGCTATTACTATTCTTAAAGATTCCTCAAATTCCATTTTGTCCATGGTGCACACTAATCCATTGAAGTTAACATCACCTTCAATTGAGATTCTCCACTTGCCTTTAATACTTTTAGAAAGTACATATAGCTAGCTTTCTTAAATGTACAGGACATAGCGAATATGCATTTAAGTTCTGAGCATAGAGAAAAGAAGGCTTAGTTTCTGAGGAGAGGAAAGAAACAAATAAATCCTTTAAATGAACGTCATTACCCTTTAAAGTGTCTTTCAAACAATGGGTATAAACTGCACAATAGTAGGTTGACATCACGAAAGCACGAAAATATAGCACATGCATACTGATGTATATCATGTATCAAATCTTTTGTAGTTCGCATACTATAACATACATCCAAGATGAAAAAATATATAAATGTGCAAGCCATGCATATCATTTTACATGTCCAACGTACCACACCATATGTCTTAAATGGTTAAATTATCCAAATAACGAAAAATATGCTACTGATTAATGAAATTTATCAGCTCTCATCTGTCACAAGTGATTACTCCACTTAATATATGCAAGAAGAAAGGTGTCACTAAATTACTAGTATTTATTAACTAAAATGGCAGGGATCCCACCAAATCCAACCAGTTAAGGATTTCCAAATATAAAAAAAATAAAGATAAAACAAAAAGGTTTTGCTGAACAACAATTACCATGCACAAGGTATCTTAAAACAAATGTTGTGTAAGAATTATTGTATTGACTATAAAATTAGTAAAAGTAGTAGAAATGAAATTAGTAACAGACAATACAAATGATGAAGCTACATACCTGTTAACATTATTCCAATGGATATAATAAAAATGATACCGAAAAGTTTAAAGCTTGGAGACTCCAATCTTTCACCCAAAAAAAAAAAAGGAAACAAAACAAAAGAAAGAAAGAAATTAAAATCCATAACAATAGATAACTCCAAAGAAATCATAATTACTGTTAGAGAATAAATAAATAACATTACTTTGGACAAGGGATGATCAAATTATATAAACAAAGATAGAATCGAAGAGCATAGTTTATATATTACAAAGCTGACAAAAAGGCCATCAAATTTCAAAACCATCACTTAAAGTGCGAGATAACTTTGTTTGAAGTGCAAGAAACATCCTATATGTAACTGTAGTGCCCTGGTATTATTTCGCATCTTGCATTTGCATGTTCGTTATCCCTTTTATATGAAAATGCCCTATAATAAGTATATGCAATTCAATTAAGACAGTGTTGAAATACCTATAACTATGTGTTACAATTCAATGACTTATGTCCTTGATATGAGAATGTGGAAATGAAGTTGATAGCACACGTGAAAAGAAGAAATATGGCAAATATGAAATTTCACATCGAGCACGTTTAGGGCATCATGGATTGAAATTTTGGATTCTTAAGTATCTCTCCAAAATTCTAGCTTAAATTTTAATACTTCTCTTCTTTGATCAACTAAAACTATATCATCTACAAATAACATACACCAGAGGATATCCTCTTGAATGTTCCTAATAAGTTCAATCATAACTAATGCAAAAAGGTAAGAACAATATTTAAAGAAACTACAGGAATAATTAATTGATAAATATTAAGGTCATTTGATGATGTTTTACCTAAATGCAAAAGCAAATATAAGGAGAAATATAGGAGCTGCTGATTTACACTGCAAAAACAGAGGAAGAGAATTTGAAATTAGATAGTTTCATAGATGTATAATATAATGAACAAGCCACAAATATCACTTTCCATTGGATATTTGATATAAATTTAGGTCCGTATGACAATGTAAATGTAATACACAATAAGAAAAAATTGAAGACCAACCATAGTGGCAAATGTGACAGAGATGAAAACAAGGGAGGCATTGCTTAAGTTAATATCCAGTGCTGTTCCCAAAGCAGTTGGTACAACTGTGAAAGGCAAAGTCCATCTGTAGCATTAGTTGTTAGAATAGTTAATAAATAAGCAGCAGAAATTCACAGTCAAACGATAAGAAGAATCAGGATCAAATTTTGGGTAAAATTGAAATCTAAATGAGAAAGAGATAGTATAACCAAATAAGAGATTCACAACATTCGAGAGAGGAAAAGATGAGACAATGTGCATTGATGAGGAATGGAATATTTCTAATTCACAATAGAGTAATACAGCATCATAAATATTTCTATGAAGCACGACACTTTTAACAAGGTGGCATGTCTATATCGTGTCCATGTCAGACAGTTCTCAAAATGTGTCGGACACTCCAAGCATGTACTATTATTTTTAATTTTTTTTAGACCAAGACACTCTTCGAACGCTTGGGGGACAGACGTGTGACGTGTTCATCACTTGGATACACATGAAACTAATTATAAGAATGAACAAAATGAATTAAGATAAAAAGATTTAAAAAATAATGTAAATTTATAAAAATTAGTGTCATGTTGCACTTTTTTTTATTTTTTATTTTATGACTTTGAATGATATATTAATATATATGCCATAAAATAAATATATAAAACTATATATTTTGTACGTATCCTTCACGTGTCGTGTTCTACATTTTTTGAAAAATTTTGTGTCGACATGTCTATGTTGTGTCGCATGTCCATGTCCATGTAGTGCTTATTAGATGAGAAGTAACCAATGTTCTAGTGAAAAAATAAATGAAAAAATTGTATCTGAAAGAGCAAAAGGAAGGTACAGAGCAAATTCGCTAGCTAGTATGGTATTCACAACTATGATTAGTACCAAGGGCAGAGCCGGGATTCTTCCATTTGGGGAGCCAAAAGGAAGGTACAGGGCAAATTCGGTCAGACAAATGGTGGGTTAGGCCGAGTTTGAATAGATTAAATCATTATTAAAATATTACTATTTTTTTAAGATAGAAAAGCATTACTTAACGTAGGCCAATTAGCCTAATCAAAAACTATAGAAAACTAATCTCAATTTAGATATACTACTCAATTCTTATATGCCTATGTAATTATTTGAATAGTATTTAATAATTTTGGGCTCATAAAGCTTCACAAGTGGTCCAATTTTAGAACTACAAGAACCTAAATAAGAAACCAATTTCTTTTCTCTATTTAACTGCTTTTAGCAAAAACAAAAAGTTTTGTTTAATATGATTTCACACTAATCAAATATACTAAACTTTTAATTACCAAAAAAGTAGACTATATATTTCTTGTTTATAGAAAGATTTTTTTAACGTGATTACCAATGGATTTTTAACCGGAGGCCGGATAAAATTTGACCTACTTAGTTTAAAATGAGTGAATTATGCCCGTTTGAGTTGAGACACAGAATCTACCTAGCAGTCAGGAAACCAAATCGGACGTCTAGTTCAGGGAGAGGATGTCTTGTGTGATGTCTAGATCCGTAAACTCTCCGGATTTTGCATTCCAGGCATCTGGTATTGGGAAACATTATGATTTTGATGCAAACTTGGTTTGAGGACATAAGTTTGCTTTTATATGATTGATTGTCCTTTTGATATTCCTGGCGTGAAACCTCTATATACTTGCTACGAATTATTTCTTGATTATCAAATCATACAAACATAATAGTTTCACTACTTGTATAAATTGTTTTAAATAATTTCATCCACAGGACAAATCTACTCCAGAAATTAAACTATTCACTGAGTTGGTCAACTCACACTTCTATTCACCATTTCAGGTAGTAAGGCTCCAAAAGGCTCATGTCTATGTCAAGTGCTATGAAACTTTGTGTAAAATAGAAAACATTCACTTGTGAAGACTTTTGGCTTGCTAAGATACCCCTTTTATCATTACGCAAATAATAGTGTATGTTTCATTTATATAATGACCCTTTTATTTTAGGCCACTTGATGTAAGTATCTTAACATAGGCATTTGTGTAAAAATTACATGTGTTATGGGACTGACCTAAGCACAAGCTCTATACCAAGAACCACATATTGACCCTCACTTAATGATACATACTTCTGTTACAACTTAATTAAATTTTAAGCAAATGAAGCACATGTGACCATCGATTAACCAAGTTGGTTGCTGGCCAGTCATGATGCCGAACCTGGAGGGTAGGGTTTGGGTCGTGATAGTTCCATGCCCACATATAACATAATGTGGTATATGAAACAACACAGGAACCGTGGAAGTATATCTTCTGACTGTTCATTTACCAGGCCAATCAATTTTCCTGTATCTTTTATTAAGGGATTGCCAAATCCTCTGTTCATGTTCTTTTCGAAATTGCTGATGGTGTTCTCACCATTAACTTCTTTTGTCTTGAGAGTAATGAGCATTAAAAAAATATATAGCATAATCAACAAGTTTCACAATTTACATTTTGTTGCATAAACCCATATGTATATTATGCATAATGAGTTAATCTAACCACAAGACCTAGTTGACATCGTAAACTATCTAGGAATGCTTTTCTCTTGCCAATGTTGGCATCCACCTCTCAATTCAGTTACATATTCTAGCCAATCAAAGTTATAATTCATTGAACTCCAATATTTATTCTTTTAAAATAAAAGAAAAGAGGCTAAGGGAACTTATCTACACTGGCAATTTCCACATAAACTACAATGTTACTCAGGAAAAACAACAGAAGACATGAAAATTCATAAACGATACACCAAAATTGAATTTATACCCAAATTGGCTGAGTAAAACAAAAGAACAGGATATAAAAGCAAGAGAGTTACCTCTCATGAAGTAATCCCTCCATGACATAGTTACCCTGGGCTGAAATCTTTGAGGCCAAAACCATGTTATAGCTGTTGATAACACAGCTTGCATCGCAAAGTGAAATGTATTCATCAATAAAGGAGCTGGGAACTTTCCCAAATCATCTCCTAAGAGAGTTTTATTGTACCTGGCGGAACAGAAGCGTATTAAGAACAAACAAGTTTAAAACAGTGAGAAGAAAAGGTTTTAAGAATCAAACATTTAGCCAATTACTGATTGAGTATAGGACAAACTTACAGGGTCAAAATCGTGCTGAAAGTGTACCAGACAAGTATAAAAAACAATGTCTTCATGACATCAATGGCAGAAATAGCACTCTTTCTGTGTGAATGAGATGCTCCATGGTTATCCATAGAATTGGAGCCATTTTCTCCAAGATTTGAGAAATTTTGCTCTCTTTCAGACACATTTTCAATATCAAAAGCCACAAACTTTCCATTTGCATTTCTCACATCATGAGTTGGAACACCATCTTTATCATTTTCACCATTCATCTCCCCGTCTAAATGACCCTTTTCTAACCCACCTTGTTGTAGCAAAGGCAATTCAAAGTGGAAGTCCTCTATTAGATCCACATTTTCTAATTGATCATCTGTATGGAATACCCCATCTTCATCACACCAACCTGAGAAAGAAGGTTCCCTCGGAAGACTTGACCCTTGACTTCGTTTCCAACCGTAGTTATGTTCAGTGATCTTATCCTTTTCTGCATCTGAATCACTCTCGATCATCTCATTTCCTATTTGAGGTCAGAGCCATCTACACTCCAACCCTCCCAACCACCCAACAGCCAACAAATTTACTTCAGAACTTACAAAGCTTGTCTGAATGAACTGAAAATGTACTAATCCAAAGATATCAAACTAGACCCTTCCTATCCAAAACACCAACCACAAAATCAATCAATTTCCGACTAACCCACCCAAATTCAATGTCAAGTACACAACTCCAATTAATCCAAACACCGGAATACAACATGTTATTGCAAAATTAACATAAATTGTAAATGAAAATATTACATGAATTTTAAAAATAAAAAAAATAATCTATGGTCAAAGACTAAGCTCATAATTTGTTAGTATGCAACATTTCAGAACCAATTTTCCAACCAAAAAAGTCAAATAATCAACTCCAACTGAGACTATATATAGAATTTACAAAATCTGAAAAGAATTCAATGAAACCCAATCCACAATTCAAACAACTAACTATAAAAAAATGAAAATGAAACCGATGGGAGTTCATAGACAGACGTGATTTTCATAAAGCTTCAATGAGAGTTACACAGAGAGAGAAAGAGAGAGTCAAAATGACCTGAGGTCGTAGAGAGATTGATGAAGCGTTTGATCGAGGAAAGAGATAGACAGAGATCGATCCGATCTGGTTATTTGTCGAATGGTTTGGGTCGGTGAGAAATCAAAAGATTTCGGAAAGTGTTTGGTGGGTTGAATGGTGATTGGGCGTTTGGTATTTTTCTGGTTTGGGTGTTGTTGATGGTTTCGTTAGTGCGTTGCTTTCCCTTCTAAATAAAGCGTTGCTTTTTCTTTATTTTCATTTATTATTGAAAATCTCTAACACAACCCCCTAGTTACTTCTTCTGCCCCAGTATGCCCGTGACCCATTAAGAATCCGGATTTGTTAAAATTAAAAATCTCAATATTACAGTAAAAATTGATTTATTATTCAATTAATTTGGATTTATTGATCTAAATTGTTTACCTTATATAAAAATATTATTTATGTAAAAAATTAAATTAATCAATACAATTAGATTATTTTTATTTATAAAGCTTACATCTTTTCAAAAGTAAACTATTCATGTATTATAATATATATGTAATTTGATCATGTATGATCAATCTAATTTTTTACATGTGTACTCTTCTTAATTTGTTATATAAGATAAACGGTTAAAATTATTGACATGAGTTCAGATTAGTCTCACAATGCACTATTTTTTCTCATAAAGTTGAGATATTCAACATTATCAAATTCGAACTCACTCGTTAATGGGTAATTCTATACTTAGATTACAAAAATAAAAATAAAATCTCAATTCACATTATTTGTAAGGATTGTATATAAATTTTTGGATAAGTTACTGATAGATCCTATTTTTGACACTTATTACCTATTAAGTCCTATTGATAAATTTATCAAATGATAAATTTATTAGTCTCTCTCATTTTTATGAATAAATTCACAGTGATAAACTTATTAGTTAGGACCTATAGATAAATAAGTCTAATTAATAAAAATGATTGGTAAGTGTCCCTAAATTTTTAAACAAAAATCAAATATTTAGACATAAGCTTTCGAACAAAAATAAATTATTCACATATACATTCAGTTCAATTGTTAATATCTGAACACGTCCAAATCATTTAGTATGATTTTTTTTTTTAAAGTGATATTAGAGTGATTTTTTTCATAATTAATTTTTTTGTTTGTTAGTAGTGTGTATTGAGATTTTATAGTTTAAAAATATAATTTTTCTCAATTAGTTCATGGTACCTATAAAATTACAAATTTTTTCCCCATAAATGCTACAATAATCATATTTATATATAATATTGAGTTTAATATCTCATTTATCATAATTGTATTTATTGTCTCGTTTGGGATGTGGGTTTGTAACCCCCAACCCTTCGTATGTCATCAATATTGTCCGCTTTGGATCACGCCCGCACAGATTTATTCTTCCCAATGGCTCACCCATCCCAGAACTATTCCAACCTAAGCATGCTTAACTGTGGAGTTCTAATAGGGATCTCACTACCCAGGAAAAGGCCTCGATGTTATATAAGGGTCTAGGTTTTTACTTTTATATCTCAGGAACTCTCCTTCCATTCCCGATGTGAGACACCGGGATCTTACAGGGTTGACTTTTTGATTTTTTAACTATTTTAGCCTGGAGCCAAAAAGCCTCATTTGAGATAGACTTTATAGCTTTTTTGACTTTTATAAGAGAAAAAAATGAAATGATTATGGTTCGGATGTGACATTTTGTTTTCTTAACTTTTTAGCCTATTTTGTCTTTTTATGACTAAAATAGCCTGAACCAACATCCCAAACATAGCTATTGAATGGGTTTACTAAGGAGCTCATTATGATTTAATGATCTTATTCGCTTGTTTTGCTTATTCATGTATGTAGACCATCTACAAAAGAAAAGGGCTCTCAATTCATAAATCCAATTTTGAATTTTGTATGTCAAAAGATCCATGCTCTATAACTTTTTGTCCATAAAGACAAGCTCTGTGATAACCTAACCCGTACTATACTTAATTATATAAGTGATTATATATTTGATATGAATTTGTAAGTTTAAGTATGAGAAATATGTGAATTTGGAAAAATATCTATTGAAAGTAGGAATATCTGTTGCAATTAGGACTTTGAACTCAAATTGGGGGCCGTAGAGGCGCGATAAACAAAAACTGACTCCATATCTATGATTAGCATGATTTTTAGAGCCTTTAGTGAGATTTTGAAAAATTACAATTCGTAATGATTAAATTGGAATTTTAAAGCTAAGTCACATATATGTTGGCCTCTTGCGTTCCTTGTTGTACTTATTAAGAGCTCTATAGTGTGAGTTAGAAAGAGAAGAAGAAGAGAAAGCTAGGGATTTGAAGGAAATCAAGGAGCAAACCATAGATTTGAACAAAGGTATGGAAAATCACTCACAAACTTTGATTCTAACTCATCTTTGTTAAGAAATCAAGAAGAGATTAGGGGTTTGAGCTAGGGTTTTGAGTTGTATAGTAGTTTGAGCTTAAGACATGAGATTGAACCCTAATCTCTCCATCTTTGTTGATTTAAGTCCACTCTTGCAATTCACCCATGAAACAAAACTTAGATGATCTATGGAAACAAGTTTTGTTGTAAGATTATTTATGGTTTATATACTTTAAATTTGTTTATGTAATGTATGAATATGGGAAAAAAATGAGACCATGGAATTGTTGTTGATGCAAGATTGGTATGTTTAATGTAGAATTACACTTGTATTGTGCTTAGATATCATGTTTTTGAGTTGTTTTTGCATGAATTTGAGCTTGGAAATGAGTTGAAAGGTTTGGCATTTTTTGGCCATTTTCGGACAGTCTGAGTTTGCCCAGACCGCACGAGCAGCCATGAGCACCGCACGAGCGGAACATGAAGAAAAAAATAAGTTTTGATTCTGCTCCTTGGGCGCCCAAGCGGCTAGTTTTTCCGCTCAAGCGGATTTGGGCCGCACGAGCGGTGAAGACTTCCGCTTATGCAGAACCACTATTTCAGCCCAATTTCAAAAAGACATATCTCCTTCATCTGGACTCCATTTTAAGCGATTCTTGAGCCTAAATTCAAGCCCTCGAAGTCTAGTTTCTAATAGTGGTGGTCTCACACCCAAATTCTAACTGCACAAATAGATATGCTCAAATTATTGAAGGCTACTTATTTTCTTTTAACCGTTTCATGCCAATTCCTATCCTAACTTAGTTTCCTTTCGCTTCTTGCTATTTCCTTAAATCTTAAATAAGTAAACATGATATGTTCAATGAAAAACATATGAAATTATTATAGGAAACATTAATTTAAGTCATGAACATTTAGGGCCATTTAAGGTACATCTTTGGAACATGTGTTGTACACGGTTCACATGTAGAGAAGATTAGTATTGAACACTTGAGATAAATTAAAGAAAAGTGTACGAATTAAAACAAATGATTTATCCAATGTGTATGTGACATGTTTTGTGTAGGTCGAGTACCGGAGGCAACGCCACAAGACCAAACGTATTGTGAGTAGTAATATAGTACACTTATACTTCTTGTTGCGTATCTTGAACCATAAAAGGTGATTGGTGCCAACATTATGAATTGATTGGAAATGATGAAACTTCATTGATATTATATCACATGTGCTAAATGATTAGACCCGAGGCCGCTTAATCAATGATTGGACCCGAGGTTGCTTGTTAAATAATTGGGCCCGAAGCCGCTTGATAAATGATTGGGCCTGAGGCCACTTGTTATATGATTGGGCCCGAAATCGCTTGTTAAATAATTGGACCCGAGGACGCTTGTTATATGTTTGGGGCTAAGGCCGCTTGGTTTATATGATTATGGATATTGAGAGAACCTTATGATCATCTACTTACACTGTTTTACTGTATTATTACTCATTGAGTTTTGCTCACCCAATTTTATATATGCACACGTAGGTGATCAGCAGCGTAGAGCACACCCCTAAAGTCAGCTTCAAGAGCCTTTTGTAACCTAATTGAGTCATGCCTCCGAGACGGAGTTTTGTCTTGACTCACACCACACTTTGACCCTATTATGTTTTTACTTTCATGGTCTTGGGTTGTAAACATTATGTACGATTTTCCTTTGGCTCTTATATTTTTGATGGGCATATATATGTATTATTGTGTTACGTTGTTAACTCTATGATTTTGCTCATGATTGACACAGCTCAATGGACTTCTCATTATTATATGCTTCTGTTTATGGCCCCATTAGCATAAATATTCTGTATGATCGTTTGAGGCCTTCGATAATCTACGGATTACTGGCCAGTTATGACCCAAACTTTTAAGGACGGGTTCGGGTCATGACAAGCTCTTTCAAAATGACCATACTACCCTTCAACTTTCACGTATTTTATGTCTTTCATTTCTCTCACATCTCTCATCTCATCTCTCTCTCTTTCTCTTTCTCTCTCTCTTGTCTTTGTCTTCATCTTCACCGTCGACAGTCTTCATTTCGCCGTCGACGCCACTATTCTTCTGCCACTGTTACATTGCCACCAGTACCCTCACTGTCGCGTCGACATCGCCCGTACTACCACACTTTCTCCCTATATATACATATACACATGTATATATATATACTTCTCTCTCCTCACTTCCTCTTCCAAATTGACGGCGATTCTAACAGTTTCAAAGTAGGTGATGAAGGCAGCAACATTGTCGGGGTTCAAAATTGCGTCTCTGTACGTGGGCAATCTGAATGTTTCTAAAAAGGATAATGAGGGATACAGATGTCTTAGAAGAGAACTTAACCTCTGATCGGTCACCGTCTCATCGGATTTGAGGAGGATCTTAGATTTGGAGTATAAAGATGAGTCTATATCGAAAGCTAGGGTTTTAAGGTTTCATTCGCTTCAGATCTAGTTATTTCTAAGATTAATCAACCAAAGTTGCAGATTTGTATGTTTCCTTTCTAAACCGTAGATACCTTTTAACCTCTATCTCACCTCATCATTAGAGCTTCGATTCGATGTCGATCTCAATGATGATGCTCATCAAAAGAATCCTTCTCGTCTTGGGATAGAGGGTTGCGATGATTGTTGGATTTGGAATTCTTTTTATGACTGTAACGACGACTATCATTATGGTCGTCTTCATCACTGGATTTGTCTCTGTACTTGCGAGGCATGTTGTTGAGTGAGTCTCTACTAAATATGAATATACGTTAGAAAAAGAAACCCTAGCAATGTTATGAATAAATCTGGCTTTGGAGAGTTTGGTGGTGTCATCTGTTTTGCCTTGAAGAATCGCAATCGAATCTAAAGAGGTACAAAATGGAGATGAATTTAAAGAAACAAATGAGGATCTAATTTACTAATATTTCTAATCGTATTATTATTACCTTTATCATATTCTAATTATTCTTTACTTGTACATATCTCAAATAATAGTAATAACATTTGTATTCTCTTTCTATGCATCTTGTGTTTTGGTCAATAGTGGTCACTATAATAGTTGATATGCATAAATTTAAAAGGATGTCAATTTTTCATGTTCAACAATTGTAGGGGGTTTCGATGTGAGTACTGATTAGAGAGGCAAAACTATGTTAATGGTCCAACAAAGATAGAATGGCTGGAGAATAGGTCAACAAAACTCTAGGGAAGTTGGAGAATGAGCAGCTAGGTGAAGGTGGAGCAAGTGGCTCAAGATTAAAAGAATGGCAGTGCATAAATGGGCAGTATCTCCCCAAGTTTCCCAAAAATCCTCCTCCTTTGGACCTTGGGAAATGGGTCCAATTTATAGGCTTTTCCTTGGGACCAAAAGATACCAAGTGGCCAAATAAAGTAAGAACATGGGTCCCTAAGAATTACATGGAATATTCTGTCTTGGGCCACTAGGCTGAAAGTGTCATATGTCCCTCTGCATGTACTATGTACTATATGTTTGGCATAGATACCTCAGCAAGTGCACTTGCAGCGGGAGTGTTTGGCGTTGCAACTACCTTTTGAGCCTCAACAAGTGCACTTGTGACGGTAGTGTTTGCTGCTGCACTTGCCTTCTCAACTTGAACTTCAGCAAGTGCACTTGCAGTGGTAAACCTTGCTGTTGTACTTGTCTTCGCAAGTTCGAACCTCAATAAGTGCACTTGCAGCGGTAAACCTTGTTATTGCACTTGCCTTCTTAGTTCTATTTAGCCAGTACATACATTCTTAGGACATCATAGCCTACTATCAGCCATGTCTTCATGTTCACCTTAGCGAAGCCTCCACCCTTAGCCACCTAACCACAAATTCCCCAGCTTCTCAGAGCGAAGGCCATAGTCAAGCTTGCTATCAGCTACGTTGTGCCTTTGCACTAAGCCCAATGGGGCTTTATTGGTCCTGCCTGTGTAACCAAGGTAGGTCCATGACCTGGGTAAATAAAAAGGGAGTCCCTTGTGCTCGGGCTGTCCTGTTCCCATTTTCGTGGGGTTATCGCGGTATACTGGTATCTCTGGACCTGCTATCAGCTCCAACTAATAAGCCTTGGGGCCTACTATCAACGCCAAGCTAATGAGCTTCGAGGCTTACTATCAACGCCGAACTAAATATGACTTTAGAGGCTTACTATCAGCCCTAGGCTAGTAATGCCTTGGGGCCTGTTATCAGCTTCAAGCATTAGCCTCTACTTGTGGAGGGGAAACTTCTCTCAAAGGCTGCTATCACCTTGGCGGGGTAGTCCCTTTGCAAGTTAGTTGTGGTAACTATAGTTGTTGTGGTGGCTATTTCCCGTGGCAAGTTCAAATGGCGACACAAACAATACTAGAGATGGCAGTGCCGACAAAGTACCTTCACAACGTAACTGCTGCGAGTGCTACCTCTATAACTTAGTTACTCCGATTTTCTCTTTCCCTCAACAACTTCAAATGGTGGCATTGGCAATACTAGGAATGACAGCGCTGAAGCAAAGTGCCTCAACAATTTAACCATTGCAAGTGTTGCCTCCGCAACTTGACTTAGACATTTTTCTTCATGGAGTTTGTTCAGCGGGTCAGACCTGCTCCGGTCCACTGTTGACCCACTTCCCTTGGGCTTTGGCCTATGCTCCTTTAATCATCCCTAGTCACCGGGGCGACCTCCGCACTTTGGTCCATACTTAATTTTGACTTTAATTTCTGACTCTTCACAACTATTTTTGTAGCTGAGGATGTAAAGGTGATGTATCTTTATTGTTTTTAGGCAATCGTAAACAAGTAATGGATTTGTAAAACTTACTATGACGTTCTGTATATAGTTGTTCCAAGAATGTTCTAGGTACATCCTTTTATTCATGTAATGAATGAATTTTGTAAAATCCTAATATATATCTCGAATGCTATTTATGGGTTTTATATTTTCATTTGGATAATTAACACTGTGTAAATTTGATACCTAAGATGTTTATCACTAACTAAGTATGTATTTCATTTCATTTTGTAGCTTCAATTGTTACTGTGGTGCTATTTCATGGTAGTCTTTCACAAAAATGCAGATTAGCAAAAATTGCTTGGATTCTATATTTACATTAGTTTCAAAAGATGTCTCTCTCTCTCTCTCTATATATATATATATGTATCTGTATGTGTATGCTTAGAAATTGGTTGAATGGTTTGGTTTTGATTGTTGTTGTAAGGGTTCGTTTGGGAAGTGAATTGGTTTTTTGGCTATTTTAGCCTGAGGCTAAAAAGTTTCGTTTGGGAAGGGTTTTTTGGATTTTTTGATTTTTTTGTGAGAGAGAGAATATAATGATTATAGGTTTGACGTGATGTTTTGTCTTATTGGGTTAAAATAGCCTATTTTGTCTTATATGACTATTTTAGCCCCAACACATCTTCCCAAACAAGCCCTAAATGTGTTTCCCAATTTTCATATACTGGGATCGTATTCAATCAAACCTAAACAAATCTGTATTTCCATTCTCTATGCGTGTGTGTGTGTCAATAGATAGTGGCTATTTGTTGTTGTTGTTGTTGTTGTTTGCAATAAATAAAAATTAAATGTTTAGACAAATAAAAAAAAAATTGAAAGTGAACAGATAAATTTTGTTGTTGTTGTTATTATTGAATAAATAAGGTTGAAATCTTCTTCTTTGGCTAGACATTCAAAGCACTGGATCAAATAAGAGAGATGAGATGAGAGAGAAACTAGATCTGGAGAGTAAAAATTAACAGATAGAAGATAGATTTAAACAGATAAGCAAAAAAATTGAACAGATAATAAAATTTGGTTTGGCTTGGTATTTCAAAGGATATAATTTTTTTTTTGAATAAATCATAAAATTTGCACAAATATTTGAACAGATGAGGAAAAAATTGAACAGATACGGAAATATTTGAACAGATAAAGGGAAAAAATTGAATAGATAGGAAAAATTTAAACAAATAGGGAAATTTTTTGAACAGATAGTCAACGAAAGTCAACAAATAAATTAAGGGTTAAATTGGAAATAAAATATCATTCAAAACTAATAAAAGGACTTCTCACTAAACTATTTTGCAAATGGTGGACCTTTCACCCACAAAGAATATACATTGGACTTAATTTCTTATACACTTCTTACTTTGGACTTTTCAATAATTATCCTGAAAGAAAATTAGATTTATTTGATAATTATAGTTGTATGATTTCATCATATTTGCCTTTACAAAATAGACGATTTAGTTTCAAAATTATATTAATGGTTATCTTTTTGAAAACAAATATAATCAAATCATTTGATGGCAATTATGGAATTAATTTAACTTTTCTGGGATATAACACAAAGTCCTATAAAATGAGTGGATAGTAAGTTCTACAAACCTAGATAGTACCGTCGCCTCCAAATTTGAATACAAGACCAATACTAATTATTAAAACAATTACATATTATTTGTTGAATACAAGACCAATACTAGATATCAAACTCAAGGAGACTATGAGTTTAAAAAACACTGCAGGAGCTATAACAGTATGTTTGGATCATAAATTTGGATATAAATTTATAAAAGAAAAAAATGGATAAAAATTAAACTTTTTATTCACATTCACTCTTTTTCCATTTTTCTATCTAAAGTAATGATTCAAACAGAACCTAAGTGAAAATTCACAATCTGAAACATGGCCAAAGGGAAGGTTGTCAAATTTATCCATGAAGCCTAAAAAATAAAGATTGAAGGTCTAATGACAAGTCTAAAAGGCTTATGTCGTATTTAATTCAGGATTTAAAGAGAAATTTAGAAATAGAAAGAAAAAATGTGTGAAAAATGTGTAAAATGTACTGATATTTCATTTATATTTCACTTTCCTTCTCTATTTTCATTTTCAAATCCCTTCCTAAATCTATGAAACAAACAGAGCCTTTAAAAACTTTAAACAAGGTGATGATGCCAGTTACAACTGTGTTTAATCTTCCACGTTTAATTGGTATTTGAACTATTTTTTGAATAAATGATTGCATTTGAGGACTTCCATTGTAAGAATTTTGAGACATACCTTCACAAATATTCGCAGCCCGTGAGAAAGACTCCTTAAAAACTTATTCATAAATTTATATGGTTTAGGGCTATATGAAACTAATAAGGATGGTTGCGCACACGCAACTGTACCCATTGCAAGTTGCACGAATTCTTTTGTTTAATTTGAAATATCTATAAAATACTATATTGTTAATATGTATGTGAAAATTGTAGAGAACTGATAATTAAGTAGGTATTATGACTTATAATTTAAACACAGTACAACCCAATGAAGTTACATATGAAAAATCAGCTAGCCAGGCATCCTTGTAGTTGGTGTCCTAGAGAACTCTTCAAAAGCACATTGTTTAATGAATCAAGCCCTAAAGCAAACAGCAGGCATATAATAATAATAAAAATAAAAAACAAGCAAACAAACAAATACACACACACAATTAATTAGGAAAGTTGATGCATTTCAGGTACTGAGTAACAGTCAGCACATAGTTTAACAAATCAGCTACCCAGGCATCCTTGTAGGTGTCCTAGATAACTCTTCAAAAGCACACAATGTTTAAGGAATCAAACCCTAAAGCAAACAGCAGGCATATAATAATAATAAAAATAAAAAAACAAACAAACAAACAAACACACACACACAATTAATTAGGAAAGTTGATGCATTGCAGGTACTGAGTAACATTCAGCACATTGTTTAACAAGCTTCTACCAAAACCAGTTTAATATATGTACTTCATCACAATTTCAGACAAAACTTGCTTGGTGAATAAGGTTGATTTGGATTAGGCTAAATGCATCCCAAAACCTGTGTAATATCGTGAAAGAGGGTGTAATGAGGTAGATTATAGTGTAAATAGCAGCATCCGTTTCATTCAGTCAGTTCCCTACAACTACAGTTCAACATAAAGTGAACGTAGATAGATTTCCTACATACCTATAAGTGGAACCTCAATACTGCTCAGACTTGATTTACTAGAGGAGATCAGATATAGAACAAAATTGAAGACTTACTTCACTGTCTTTTAGTCACTCAAACTCCCTACATAGTCTTAACCAATCACAATAATAATCTCCAGAGATCAGGTTTCCAACCAGCTACTGCCTCTGCCTCTCCTTTAAAATGCTTACAGCTAAAAGATGTGCTGAATGTTTTTTTCTATTTCTGTAACTATGCTATGTGCATCATAACTGTTAGCTTGCCGTGATTCCCCAATCCTGAAGGGTATTTGGTTCTATCATGCTTTGTTAACAAATGATAAGATTCAACAACGTGGCAACAGGTATTGGCTACATAGGTGCTGTCATTAGAGCCCTAACAGGACTTGCATCATCAATTGCCTCATTCTCAACTTTTGAGTGTTCTAATATGGCGGCAATGAGCTTCTGTCTTCAAAATCTAGGACTCTGGTATTCCACCACTGACTCCCCCTTCATCTAAAATCAAAAGATCAAATAATTTTTTCTATTTGGTAGGCAGAATATAATCAAACACGTTAGGAATATTTGCTCTATTACGGCCAAATTCTACTTTTCCTTTGAATTCAGCAGTTTGAAATTTTAAGAACAAAATCAAGTGAAGACTTTACTGTACATTCATTCATACAGCCTAATTTCATGAACATTACAATGATAACACAAGGAGAGAAAGAACAAGGCAAATTAAAGGGAACACAACCCCGACTCTCAGATCCATTAAAGCAAGTATGGATTTCAAGTGATACAAAATTCAGAGAGGCTTAATATCAGCTTTCTAACCTGGTCACAAGTGGTGAAAGTAGCAATTATTGCTTCAACAGTGGCAAGGTCTTCAGAGAGCATACTGTTGTGTGATTGGAACTCTGCGTTCCAGCTCATCACTTTTTCCAAGCTGCCTTCCATTCCAATACATCAGATTGTATTTTCCTGAGCAATGTTTTATTCTGATCAAGCTTCTCTTGCAGTTCTTTCCTATTTTGCCATCCAAATCATCACCTTCATTCCTCAACCAAACTGTGTAAACAACAAAGAGCATGCACAGTAGAACTCCCTCCAATATGTTTCTAGTCAACCCACAACAGAAGTTAGACTGATGAGGTAATAGGAGGTGAAGAAACTTAACTCAGCTGATACAATACCAGAGTTTGTGAAAGCAGTTTGAATCTCTAAACCAGGAGTGTACTATTTGTATACTTGGAAACCAAATTGAAAACTTGGGTACTATATATAATTTGGAAATTCTAAGGTCTAATCTGCTATTGAAGATTTGAACTGCTTTTCAACCAAATAGGAAATCCCTGATGTTTTGCCTAAAAATCAATTGTCTATAAAAATTCTTTTCGATATAAGAGCAATTCAATTCAACCAAATATGAAATCCCTGATGTTTTACCTAAAAATCAATTGTCTATAAAAGTTCTTTTCGATACAAGAGCAACTCAAACCACAAACTATGAGAGCAAATTTAACTGAATGTATAACTGGAAAACCTAACACAAAAATGAATCTCCATATGATTGAATTTAAGTGCATTGCTGCAAAATAACAGAAAAAGGAAATAAAAGAAATATAAATAATTTCAAAAGAAAAATGACAACAATTAAAGTTGCAGGGAAACTATATGAACAAATTCCCAAAACCACAGATATCATACAAAAGAAAAAATACAAATAAACAAAAGAAAACACTGACAACATCAAAACCTGAAGCCATACATCTGATATCTACTCTACAATGAGCTCAAAAAGTGGAATATCTACAGATATATGACTTAAGCACTCAGACCTCTTGGTTAAATAATTATACAACCCAGCCATCTAGATAACAATGTTGAAAGAAATAAAGAACCAATATCAAGTACTTTCGCCTGGAGTGAGATGCCCCATCTGCTCTGTTAGGTTATCAACATTATTCATGTTCCGCCAAAATTTAGGGTTATCTGCCTGCTTAGTCTCACTTCTTATCCCATTAATGTCTCTTCTTTCAGACTGAACTTCCTGAGTGTCAGATGAACCAGGAGTCTCAGTCAGAAACTGTTCCCAGAAGACATCATTCGCTCCGGTCACCACAGCCGGAGGAGTTGTCCCCTCTACCCGTTCTTTCAAAGCATTGACTACAGGACCATCAACAGGCTTTAAATTTACATCAATGCCAGAAGATTTGGACCACACATCTACATTGAGGCCAATAGATGTGATGGCAGGGTTCTCCAAATCAGCAGAAGACACAGCCAACTCGGGGGATGAATGAACATCCCTTGAATCAGGAGATGATGATTGCAGTGGAGGCGAAGACTGGTGAGCATTCATATCAGAATCTCTAGAAGATTCATGCATCTCGGTTATAATGACTGATGAAGGCTGCGGATGCACACCAAAATCATATATTTCTTCATTTGAAGTTTGACCGACTCCACGTATAAAATTTTCCCAAAAATTTAAGGATGATTCCAACTTCTCGATTAACTCCAAATTTAGTACCGGAACAGATGTAGCATCTAGGTTCTCCTTCTGGAAAGTCATAAGCTGGTCCTCGCCCACATTGGCTTCATCATATAAGTAATTAGATATCAACAACCTTCTCTTTTTATTATGAATTTCTGATGGTTGGATGTGACCGAAGGCAAACCTGGGTTCGTCTAATTCTTGGGCCAAAAACACCATCATTTGCCTCTGTCTGTCTTTTATAGTCTTCAGACGCTCTCCCAATGACCTTACTTGAAATTCATATCCGTGTTTCTCTTGTTCATATCTCTGTAGTTCCATCTGGAAAAAACTCTTTTCATGTTTCAGCCTCTCAATTTCCTCCTCGAACTCCTGCCTTTCTGAATCAGTTAATGGAACAGAAGAATTCTGCGCAGAATGACTATGGATTGGCTTGCGTCGGTGAATATTCTTTAGAAGATGTCTCTGTCCTCTAATAAATTCCTCGTTAGCAAATTCCCACTGATCAGGATCAATCTTTCTAAAACCCTAGAGAAGAGAAGAACGATGTTGGATTTAAGGAATTCAAAATTCATAAAACAAAGGTATAAAAACCCAAATTGGAAAGAAAACAAATCAAGTAAAAATTGAATTTAAAGATGGAAAACTCTAAACATACATAAAATTCATTAAAAAAACTTGACAAGTATGATGTAGCAATGTCATTATTGTAAATAAATCTATCTTTAATGGTGTTTTATTTTGAAGTGAAAAGTCTATAATGAGCCACATCATTACCAAACCAAACCAAGCCTTAAGTCCCATCAAATGGGGTCAACTATATGAATCATTCTTCTCCAAGCGGCTTCATCAAAGGCCATTTCGTTAGTTAAATTAAATAGATTCATATCTCTATTTACTACGCTAGCCAACGTCAATCTAGATCTACCTCGTCCTCTAACACTTTCATCTACCGTCACTACATTGCATCTCTTTACTACTGTCTCTCTTGGTCTCCTTTAAATGTGGCTCATCCTGAATATAATGAGTCACATCATTATGTATGAAAATTATGTAGCATTACTCTTTTAAAGATTGGCACTTTGTACCGTTGTTGAAAAGGGAAAAGACAAAAAATAAGGTTTTATTGCTCTCACTTAAAGCTCCCAGTTCTTTTCTTCACTTCCATTAATTATAATTTCTTCTCTTCTCCAACAATTTGCAGCTTAATGTCCTTACTCATTTAGTTGAAAGTGAGATAGAAAAATAGAAACACAAAACAAGAAAAGATAATAGAATTGAGGTAATAAAACATTATGCTGATGCACTTACATATGTGTTGAGCTGCCTGACAAAACTGGAAAAGTTATTGTGCTTGAAGTACTTTGGAAGCAAATCTCTGGCAAAGTCCGGTGGATTCCAAACAATGAAGCTCTGGCCACTCTGACTCCATGAAACAATAGAGTTCGTCACCGAGTCATCCACCATCTCATATGTCTTTGAGAGAAAAGGCGGCGGCGCATTAGAACCACCATGAGATCCATCCATCACCAAACTCAGTTTATATTACTAAGCTAACCACCAAAATCCAAATCCCTAGAAAAACTGAATACCCACAAATTCAACCAAATGGCAGCTTCTTTATTTCTGAGTTTAAACCCTAAACCAATTCAATCATCAACTGCAGAATGTGAATTCCTACCAATAAACAAAGAACCCAAAATTGGAAGTCCAAACCAGAATGGGTGGTTAGATTCACAAACAATTCACTGATTTAAATCAAAACCCAGAATTGGAGTCCAAAACAGAATGGCAACTACGTTTCCACTTCAAAACCCAACTACTAATAATTATTACTCAAGCAAATCCCAAATTCAAATCAAACAAATAGAAGTTTGTTTACACCACCAAGGCACAATCCCAATATGAATACTCGATTTTTAGAACCATAAGCAGAGTAATTAATTAAGCTAACAAAAGCAAATCCAATTACAACACAGAGAGATATATTGAAAACTCGTTAATCTTACCTCAACCCTTTCAAAATTTGAGCACAAGAAAACCCTAAATCAATTCCAAACCCACAAAAAAGCAATCAATCGCAGTCGATTCAAGTGCGTGGAAAGTTCAGTCAATTCAAAAGCAACACCGTGTGTTCTATCTAGAAAGAGAAAGTAGAGAGAATTTGTGAGATTTTGTTAAGCGAAGAGAGAGAGAGAGAGAGTGAGACAGAAGGAAGGAGGAGACTTTTGACTATTTTTATTGCAAGAAGACGCAATTCCGATCGAATGAGAATGAGAATTCAACAAGATGAATAGAAGAGCAAGTGTAGATTTCAAAACTCGATTCGTTCGTACACTGTGTACATTTGTCTCTTTTATTTTATTTTTTAAAATTTTTTGATGGCTGGGTGCTTCCGAGAAGATGCGGTCGTTGAATTGTCTCGGAAACATTTTGGATTGAAAATTTTTCGTGACATGGAAGAGTCAATTTACCATTCTTTATTGGGCTGAAATTATTATTTGCCTAAAATCTTTGGATCTTTAATTTTTAATTTTTTTTATTACAATTATAATTTAAAATAGGGGAATTGACCAGTAAATTCCATTTTATCATCTTATGGATCATGTGGTCTTAATTGTTTTCTTTTAAACCGTTTAGTCCTTTGGGTTATTTGTTTACTATTTTGCCATTAAAGTGTTAATTTGAGTTTGTAGACCCACATGTATTTATGGAAAAGGGGTGTGTGAGATTCACGTTCCAAAAAAAGGTAATAGTACTCTTTTTCTGTGACGTGCGTTGTGACGTGAACACAAGTAATTTGACAAATTTTTTTTTATTTTTTTTTCATCACGTGGATTGCAAGGCCCATTGTTCACGAGTTGCCCATTGTTCCTAAATCATGAGTTCGCATTGCTTGGACCCAAGAACACATTGTTCAAGTTGATTACCAGATTTCAAGAAACTTGGATCCCTCAAGTCCCAACAATTTCGAAGATGGATTACCAGATACCAAGAACCCATTGTTCACGTCGATTTGCCCGATTTCTTCATCAGCGTCTTGTACTCTGTTTAAGGGTCCATATGACGACGCCGACGTGGTACATCGACCTGACGAATTGACGATCATCTTATGCCCAATGTTCACGCTGACGTGGTACACCGACCTGACGGATTGACGGTCATCTTGTGCCCATTGTTCACGTCGATCTGGGATTGACATTCATGTTCACGTTTCTGTGCAGCAAACAAAGTTCACATTCGCGTTTCAAGCACCAATGCAAACGTGGTACATCGACTTGACGGATTGACGATCATCTTGTGCCCATTGTTCACGTCGATCTGGGATTGACATCGAAACGTCGATCTGGGATTGACATCGAAACGTCGAAATGTCACACATTCTCTCTATCTCTCTCTCAAGTTCTAGTTCCACAATTCTGGTTCCACACTGGTTTTCACCAATAATCGAAACGATCTGCTGGATTTCTTCATCGTCATCTTGTACTCTGATTTCGATCTGCCTGAAATCAGAACCAAAATCAGAAACGAATTCAGTACTGTTCACGTGGATCTTGTGCCCATTGTTCACGTTGATCGTGTCCATTGTTCACGACAATGCCCATTGTTCACGTCGATCTTGTGCCCATTTCTACTCGGATTTTTCAAAACCCGAAATCAGAACCAAAATCAGAACCGAAATCAGTACTGTTCACGTCGATCTTGTGCCCATTGTTCACTTCGATCTGGGGTTTCTCGATCGAACTCGAATCGATTCAGAGATTGCCTTCTCCTCCTCACAATCACCAAGTGAAAAACGGATCCCTCTGTTTTTCTTTTTGAGCACTGTTGGCGTACAGCACCTTGGTCTTTCCTTGAACGATGGCTTCCTTAACCATTTCCAAGTCCCTCAGATCCACATACGTCGTCGTTATGTTGCAAGCGCGTGGAAAGAAATGGGTGAGAAGTGCGTGGGTCCCACCGTACAGTGTGCGAGAAGCCACCACGTGTCCGCCGCTGCTGCAGAGTTGCAACAGCACCGACGATACGGCGGACATGCCACTGGAGGTGCAGTAGGCGGCTTCGGTGCCCTCCAGAGCCGCCATCTGGCGTGCAAGGTTGAGAACCGTCGGATTGAAGTGGTGGCTGTAGATGAAGAAGTCGCGATCTGGGCCGAGTTCGCCGGAGAACATACGCCGCATGGTCTCCGACTCAATCACGGTGAATGTGGCTGAGGCTTCAACCAATGTAATACACTATCACACCTACACCCACCCCCACCAAACGTGGGATTACATATAAAAAAATGAAAAACATAACAGTCCATACCATAATTGATGTGAGGGCATATTTGTCCCCCACATAACAATATAATTCAAAAGAGGAGTTATTAGTAAGATATCTCTACTATCATGGACTGTCCAATCAAACAAAATATCCGTGGGATCAAATGGAATACAATTTCGCTATATGGGACTTTCTGATAAATTCCCCTTTAAAGTAAAATTATATTTAAATATATCCTTTAATAAAATACCTACCTATTAAATGAGAACTACCCTCTAAAATATTGTACACCCACCCCTATCTCCTCCTCTCCCTCCAACTATACATATTCTGTGGGTATTTGGAAAGTAGATTTTTTTAATTGTAGGATATTATTGGAGAATTTTTTTTTTTGTGTTTGAGAAGATAGTTGGATTTTTTTGTGATTTGATGTGATGTTTGTGAAAGAAAAAGTGAAATGATTATGGAATTTGATGTGACATTTTGTTTGGATTGATTTTTTTTTATTTTGTAAAACATTTGTCTTGTAGTGAAAAAAATCAAAAAATAAAAAACCCCAAAACCTATTTGTTCTAAATCTTAAACTTGTTACTCTTCATAACCAATCAACATAAACCCTAAATTGTTACTCTTTATAACTATCTTAAATCCTGAATATATTCTCTTTATCACCATCATAAACCTCCTAAATCAGAAATCTTGAATTAGAAAGCTTTTTTCAAGTCCAACGTATTACTCTTCATCAGTTATTTCACCTTGTACATTAATGAAAGACGATGACAACAATTCTGATGAGGTTGGCATTGCATTGGTATGTTTATTTGTCTTGCATTAACATTTTCGATCATTTTCAATCGTTGTTGTTTAGTTTGAGTTAGTTCGGTATTGATTTGCTGATTGTTAAAATTTTGTTCGATGACGTAGTATTGAACAAAAACATTTAATTCAATAGATAAATTTCGAACAGTAATGAGTGGTTTGGTATTGATGTGTTGAACGATTCAATTTTTGTATCTTCAGCACCAAATTGTGTTTTTCATGAGGGTTTTTTTTTCTAAAACCCTATTTTATGTCGAAATAAACCAAAAAATAAAAATATGATAAGAAGAAGCGAGGTAATGCTGTTGATAAGATAGAGAGTCGGTATTTACTTGAGAGGAATTTTCGACAAGTTTTTCGACAGTATTCTTTGGACACCATTGAGTCGATTCCTCCTTTCATTGAGAGCCAACAGGAATTTCAATGATGGATTGTCGATGTAATGTTGTTCACTGAGACAATGGTGTTTACTAATGCAATGACCGTCGGTATTCTTTTCAACAGAAAATGGACAGTCATTAAAAAGAGAAGGAGAGAAGGTGTGTAAAATTAAATGGCTGTGCCTTTGGATGTGATAATATTATGAGTAGGGATAAATTTAGTATGAAGTAGCATATTCAAAGAAATTTTATTAAAATTTAGGGTTTAGGGTGGGTTCAAAGAAATGAGGAGTCTAAAGAATTTAGACAGGTGCTCATAGCAGTCCTCTTATTTTATTTATTTATTTATTTTTATTGTATTTCTATTCTACCCCTTTTATTATATTTATTAAATATATTTATATTATAATATTATATAATTTAATTTTTTTCTAAATATAATGTGCTGAAAATATTAAACTACTATACTTGAACAATTATTTGTATTTTTCTATTTATTATTTTACGCCTTTTCAATCTCATTATGTATAAATTATTATTTTTTAGTATCATAATTTCTAATATTATAAATTTAGCTTGTGCTGGCCAGCTCTACCCCCTTCTTGATTTGTGCCGCCTCGGTCAGTATGGTTTGAATTGGGACAAGATCAGAATTAATTTATTACTTATAGTTTTATAAAAATTAGAATAATACAATCCGTTTAAATTGTGAACCAATTCGAACCAAACCATTAAAATATGGTTCAATTCGATTTGAAACTACAAATTCACATAATTTATTAACAAAGAAAAATCATATAATATTTTCATTTCATAATTTTTCAAAGAATTTTTTATTGATAAATCCCATTTAAGGATGTTCTAACCCAATAAGTCCATAAAGGAAATTTATAATCTAATTAGTCCTATATGTTTGTACTTTTATTCCATGAAGTCCTTTTTTCCTAATTTTATATTTTTTTGGACTATTATACCCTTATATATTATGTTGATGCATAACATACACAAAAAAAAGAAATACACGTATCTGTTTTGTTTGTTAGCATTATTCACGTTGATGATTCTGATTCAGTTAATCAATGCCCGATCGTTTATGGTAGGGTTTCATTGTGGTAGGGTTTCAGTGCAGTGGAGAGAATACGAAGACGAGTTTTTGACCGTGGGAGAAAAGACGAAGATGACGGGTTTCTGTCCGTCAGCGTGTTCGTTTTCGTAGTTTGGTGTTTTTGTGTGCTTTGGTTCATTATGTAATTGTTGGAGATCAGTTGTTGATCGGAGGTGGAGAACGATTACTGAATTTCTTTCTCAAGGTTAGTATTATTTTATTTATGAATGCATGTTCATTTATGTGAAGGATTGCATGCTCTGTTTTTTATTCATGTGCATTTTCTAGAATACATGGGTAATGCAAGTACATGTTTGATAAATGAGGTTCTGATTTTTTTTTACTAGTAATGCATGTATATTTTTGTTGTTTGAGTTTCGGATATTTAACAGAGATGCATATACAGTTGTTTGAACAAATTGATTGTGGTGGATCATTGGTGAAAGTTGCATATACAGTTATTTTGATTTTTTTGTTAACTTCATTATTAATCAGTGTTAATATTCACATTATCTATAATGAAAATTTGTCATTTGTTTTATCAATCAGCGTGAATATTCACACATCCATATAATATTGAATAGTGTATATATTTTCACTGTGTTCATTGCCACTATGCAAAATGTTAAAGTTCACATCAGACCATTGTATTTAGGGGTGTGCATAATACCGCCGAAACCGTCGAAACCACCAAAATCGCACCGAGCCGCACCGCCAAGGCAAATTCGTTATTATTTGTCAATCGAACCGCCGGTTTTTGGTAAGAAAAATGGCAAATTCTAGTGACACTTTTATCAATCCGCCGGTTTCTATTTTTCTTCCAAACCGCACCGACCCGCACCGCTATTAAATCATGTTTTGTAAGATTCTAAAAATTCTTTTTTACTTAAGTTTGCTTGTTGTTCTATACCTTAGAATATAGTATTACATTACTGCTCGAGGGGAATTCAAGATGTCAGTAATCCAAAATAAAGTTAGATTCCAATTCACTTTTCAATTTTTTTTTTTTGTTTTTGGCCATGTTGCAAACTTGGATGAGCTCACTTTTCAATCTAAATACTTTTCAACAGTAAACATTTTCAATATATTGTAAACCTTGAATGATATTAATTTTATATATTGTATTTGATCATTGTAGCTTCCACAAATGCTTGTAATAAACTGATGGCATAGTCGTTGATATTATCATGTTGTTGCTACACTTGCTGCATCAGAAGAAAGCTTCGCAAGATGCTTAACATCACAGTATCTCTCGTCTTTTTTTTACTCTTTGATTTAAGTTTTGTAATTTGAATTATATTTTTTATAAACCGCCAATCCGCCCAAACCGCCAAGGCAAATCCACCATTATTTGCCAACCGAACCGCCGGTTTTTGATAAGAAAAATGGCAAATTCTAGTGACACTTTTATCAATCCGCCACCCGCCATACGGTTTCTATTTTTCTCTCAAACCGCACCGACCCGCACCGCGCACACCCCTAATTGTATTCAATCATATAATCACAAGCCACAATGTTTATTTAGATACAAAAATGATATAAATATTCACTTCCTTGTTTTGTTTCATCTCTGTTTGGTTAGATAATTCAAAATATGTGAACAATGTAAATGTTCACATATCATTGGCTATAATTTGTTTATTCATTTCATTGTTTTTGTGTTTTTGCAGCAAATTGATACATTCATGTTGTTGGTGTGCTCATACGGGTATAGTACTATTGTAATAAATGTGGTGTGAGCTCTGTCTTATTCACTTTTCGTGGAGTGTGTGTGTGTGAAAAATGGAGCGCGTTAGCTACTTATTGTGTTTCATTGTTCTATCGACTATTTGGGATTAATAGGTATTATTTTGGACAGTGATGATGAGCTTCAAAGTATGTTCTTGCTTGCCAAATCAATAAGAGTTCAACATAAAGAGGTTGTTGTTGGATTGATGTAATGTTGGAATTGCATGGGTAGTGATAATGATGAAAATGAGAATGTGGGTGATGGTTTTTTTTGGTTTTGGAGAGTTTGAGATTTTATGGGTTTTTTTTGTTTCCGGATTTCTAGTTTTTTGTACTAGAATTTTGTCATATGTATTGTCAATTAATGCTAATATTTACACTTTTATATAATATTGAATGGTGTATATGTTTTTGTTGTGTTCATTACCATTATGCAATATTGATGATATGAATATTGAAGGACCATTTTGTTTTAGACACAAACATGATGTGAATATTCACAATGCAATAAATAAATGTGAAGATTCACATTAATTATGATATGTTTGTTCATGGGTCGTACACCTAATTAATGTATAATGTGAATATTAACATTTGTAGTCAGCCACAGTTTGATATGAATATTCACAATGCAATAAATAGACGTGAAGATTCAGGTTTATTCTAATATGATCATACATCTAATTAATGTATAATGTGAATATTAACATCTGTAGTCAACCACAATAAACATAAGACATAATTTGAACATTCACATTTATTGAACATAAATTAAGATATAAACATTCACACAAACTGCAACATAAGAAAACAGATGTGAATGTTCACAGTCCATATTGTTTAGCACACGCAACACATTAACACCAAATATACCATCAAAACACATAGGTATGCGAGAAGTATATCATTAATTTATATATATGTTGTCAAGTATTTTCAACTGCAAGTTATCAAAGTTAAAAAAAAATAAAAAAATAAAATAAAAAAATAAAATAAAAAAATAAAAATAAAAAAAACACAAAAATAAAAAAAACTAGCACTGTATTCTGGTATAGCTAGTAAATGGTGGACAACCCCAACTATCGAACAACAAAGTTTGCCTTAAGTAGTCCAGTTGAAAATCTGAGAACTTGGTGCTTCTCATCGATTTTACTAAGCCTGTAATGTTTGATCGATAATTGACATGTCGCATTTCGATGTGGGTGTTGCTCTTTAAAGGCATGCTCTCTTCTTTGACATGATACTCCTCCATCTTCCTTTTTGTGCAAAATTAATGCAACATCTATTACATGGGCATGCACAAATAGTGAGTGTTTGTATGAACATTAAATTTGATTTCAATAGAATTGGTAAGGTAGGCATGTACATTGACATTAGCACATCATTAATCAGTGTGGATGTTCACATTCAACGATATTCATATAAGCAAAAACAACAAAGTGCTATTTAAGTGACAAACATAGCAATGTGAACATTCACATCATTGGAGATGTGAATATTCACATTACTACTAAGGTACAAATAGTAGTGGTCACACCGAATGTTAATATTTACACATCCATGTAATATTAGGTATGTCTATGTGTATAGAAAAGAATGTTAAAGTTCATATCAACATTTAGTTACAATAATTCACAGTAAGACAATGATTATATGTACACATTTATAAGCAAATAGAACCAATGTGAATATTCATAGTGGTTATAAACAACCAAACAACATGACAGCATCACCCATTCATTACCCACAAATCACATATTTTCAGTGTACACAACTGTGATGTGAATAATAAGTGGACAAATATGAACAACATTAATGCTCACAATGTCAAAGTTCACGTCAAAATTGAACTACAAGTAGAAGAAACATTTTTATTTGGAGATTTTCTTGACACAATGTTCACAATTATGTAACAAATTTATTCAGGATATGTCCCCATGTAAATGTTGACATCATGCCAACAACAACAACAACAATATCGGAAACAACGACAATTTTCTGTTTTCTAGGAAAGCAACAAATTTGGGAGTTTACATAATTTCAACAATACCAACAACAACAAAAAGATGGAAAATAACAGCAAAATCATGAACAACAAGCATCAAAAATAATAATGGCAACATGTGAGAAAATTTACATTAGGACAAAAAAAATGTAATTTGATTACACAAAAAGGGGAAAAAAGGTGCTTACATTTGGTCTCCATGTTGAGTTGATACACTCTGATATATAGAATTGTTCACGGTGTTGTTTCTTCTTCGTTGGAGTATGGTTCCAGTAGCCGACAACGCTTCGATAATGGTGGAATGGTTGGAGAATGGAAAGACACAAACGGTGGGTCAACCCGCCGCATGTCAACATTGTTGCTAGTATTTGCATATGGGCTTTCTTTTTTGACATGGTACTCATCTCTTTTTCGCTTTGAGATTTTCTTCTATGCAATATTTGCAAAATAAAGCATAAAAAAAATTAAGACAAGGCTTATGTGATTAAAATAGTGGCACAAATGTAAACATTCACAACATTGGCATAGATGTGAATGTTCATAGTTGTGTGCATGGGAGTGAATGTTTACAGTTGTATGCATAGATGCGAATATCCACATCTGTCCATGGATGTGGATGTTCACTGTGTCAACAAAAACCCAATGTGCATAGTGTGTGTGTGTGTAAAAATCAATGTATGTTTATACATTGATGAACAACATTCAAGAACATTTGGATGTTAATCCAAATAGATTAAAGGATGTTGTGAACATTCACAGTATTAATTTGACTAACAATGCACAGACTTACTACAATCATGTTATGCCAATTTTATAGTACAACCTTAAAATTGAAACATGGTTTCAAACATGGGATAACAAAAGTGATATATTTCCTCTAAATATAGTGGTGAATGTTCATAAAGTGTCTAATTAATTTACATAAGTTGTGAATGTTCACAACATAATTATATATCACAACAACATCTGATACAAGGAAATTGGACCATGATTCTTTGTTTTCATGTGAATGTTCACTACGGTTAACAACAACAATTTGATTGGCCTAGCATTTTCAATCCATGTGAATGTTCACATCTTTCAACAACAACAACAATAACATCTGAAACAATTTGATTGGCCCAACATTTTTTAATCCATGTAAACGTTCACATCTTTCAACAACAACAACAATAACAACAACTGAAATAATTTGTGTGTCAAATAATTTTCAATTTCATGTGAATGTTTACATCTTTCAACAACAACAACAATAACATCTGAAATAATCTGATTGGCCCAACATTTTTCAATCCATATGAATGTTCACATCTTTCAACAACAACAACTGAAACAATTTGCTTGCCCAACAATTTTCAATTCTATGTGAATGTTCACATCTTTTAACAACAACAACAATAACATCTGAAATAATTTAATTGGCTCAACATCTTTCAATCCATGTGAATGTTCATATCTTTCAACAACAACAGCTAAAACAATTTGCTTGCCCAACAATTTTCAATTTCATGTGAATATTCACATCTTTCAACAACAATAACAATAACATCTGAAATAATTTGATTGGCCCAACATCTTTCAATTCATTTGAATGTTCACAGATTTAAACACAACATAATGGCAACTGTAATGTTTTTGGGTGAAAAAATCTATATAATTGGGGATAGGGATTGAGGGTTCAAATTAACGATTAGGGCATGAACAATAATAATATAAAGTTCCATATATTGTATGAATAGAAACAGGAGATATTGGTGAAAGTTCACAATGTTGTTTATTGAAGAAGAGATTTAGGGTTTGCAATACAAGAATGATTAAATTACTTACATTTTTTGCCCATTTCGATGATTGCGTTGTCACAAATGGTCGTCGATGGTGATTTTGACGAAGATAGAACTTACAGATGTTCAACAATGGTGATTTCCATTATTTCAGCGACTCACAGCGTAGGGATGACGAAGAAGATGATGCGACGATGCGATAAGGAGAGTCTTCTGGGCATTGAGACGATATGGAATTCGGTTTTGGATTTTTGGAATAGTGAAGATATTGTACATGATTTTCTGCAAGAAGAGAGGGGAAGAGAGAAAGATGACTATTTGATTCAAAGATAGGCGCGTGTTTGTTTGAGGGTCTTTCAGTCTTTTAGTATGAAATAGGACCTAATGGAATATAACAAAACACTATGGGTTTAATGGAATAGGACTCTTAGAGAGTGAATTTACTAAAAAAGCTCTCTTTTTCAAAACATAAATATACATATTATTCCACCATTAATTTTTTTGGTCTAAGCCACCGGTAAGCCCACTAGACCCCGACTAATCTAGTTCGAGCCAAGTCGGCCCACTAAGGAGTAAAGCTCTCCCAACACTAGTTTTTTCCATTCACAAGACTCAAACCCGATATCTTGCTTAATGGGATCGAGTGCCGAACCACTTGAACCAACCAAGCGTTGGTCACAATAGCAGCAATCACCATTAATTTAAACAAATATAATATACAGTTTCATAATAGCAGCAGCAATCACCAAATTCAAAAAAAAAATAAAAAATTAAAACTAATTTCACCATTAGACCATTACAAAACTAAAACTAAAAGAAAAACACAACAATAGGAACAAAATTCCATAGCAGCAGCAGCTTCATAACAACAAATTCCATGCCAAATTCCACAAGTGTATGATAGGAATATAAGAGATATAGGGATGACAATGGATAACCTACCCTGTGGGTATCCATGGAGATCCAACCCAAATACATGGATTTTTCCCTTTTTTTCTTATTTATTGGGTAGGGGAAGTGATATTCTTTAAATATCCACAGGAGATGGGTTGGAGATGGGTACCCACTAATTTCTTCATATATATATATATATATATTTTTTAAGATTCACAACAAAAACTAAATATACATTCAATATTTTTTCTTTTATTTATTTATTTATTTTTCAGGTTCACAACCAACTTTTTTTTTTTTTTTTTTTTTTTAAAGTTTCACAACCATTTTTTAAAATTTTTTTTTAAGATTCACAACCAAAGCTAAATATACAATCAATCTTTTTTCTTTTGTTTTTTTTTAAATTTTTTAAGGTTCACAACCATTTTTTTTTTTTTTTAAAAAATTCACAACCAAAGTTAAATATACATTCAATCTTATTTTATTTTATTTGGCTCAACAACAAAATCAAATACACATTAATTAACATTGTCACATTATTCTTATCAAATTTTATGCATATCTAGAATTTTTTAAATTTATTTAAAAAAATTCTATTCCTACAAAAAAATTCCATCTTCTTTTTTAATTTTATGTATCGCCTTCTTCTCTCTATTAATTGATCTTCGATAATCTGAAGGTGAGTTATTGCTCTCGTTTCCATCTTCATCTTCTTCTTCTTCTTCTTCTTCTTCTTTTTAAAGTTTTTTTATTTTCATTTATATAATGAATTTTCTTCTTTCAATATCTCCTGCAATTGTTTTATTGGATTTCTTTCTGATTTGATGGTAGCCTTAGATTGAATTTTTCAATTTTCATCTTAACTAGTGATTACCTTAATTAAAATTTTATGCATTTTTGTCATCAATTTTCATGTTTTGGTTATGATTAATTGCGCGTTTTTGATCGATAGTCACAATCTTGTCACCGCTAGATTGTCGTCATTGCAAATCGCCATTGCTGTAGTGAGAGGATGAGAGAGAGTGAGAATTAGAACTCTAATTGTCAACAGAGTAGTGAAAACATATGAAGAAATTATTTTTCGATGTACCCAAAAAAAAAAAAAATGGAGAAATTAGTGGGTACCCATCCCTGGTTGAGATTTAAAAAATATCACTTACCCTATCCGACGAACAAGAAAAAAGGAGAAACCCAAGTATTTGGGTTGGGTCTTTATGGATACCCACATGGTAAGTTATCCATTGTCATCCCTACTCTATTGACAATTAGAGTTCTAATTCTCACTCTCTCTCATCCTCTCACTACAACAACGGCGATTAGCGGTGACAAGATTGTAACTGTCGATCAAAAACGCGCAATTAATCATAATCAAAACATGAAAATTGAAAACAAAATTGTACAAAATTTCAATTAAGGTGATCACTAGTTAAGATGAAAATTGAAAAATTCAATTTAAGATTACCATCAAATCAAAAAGAAATCCAATAAAAAAATTGCAGGAGATATTGAAACAAGAAAATTCATTCTATAAATGCAAATAAATTTTTTTTTAAAAAGAAGAAGAAGAAGAAGATGGAAACGAGAACAATAACTCACTTTCAGATTATCAAACATCAATTAATAGAGAGGAGAATGAGATACATACAATTAAAAAAGAAGATGGAATTTTTTTTTGTAGGAATAGAATTTTTCTAAATAAATTTAAAAATTTCTAGATATACATAAAATTTGACAATAATAACGTGACAATGTTAATTAATGTGTATTTGATTTTGTTGTTGAGCGAAATAAAATAAAATAAGATTGAATGTATATTTAGCTTTGGTTGTGAATCTTAAAAATAAAAAAAAAATAAAAAAAAAATGTATATTTAGCTTTGGTTAAGATTGAATTTTTCGAAATAAATTTTAAAAATTCTAGATATACATAAAATTTGACAAGAATATTGTGACAATGTTAATTAATGTGTATTTGATTTTATTGTTGAGCCAAATAAAGTAAAATAAGAATGAATGTATATTTAGCTTTGGTTGTGAATTTAAAAAAAAAAAAAAATGTTGTGAACCTTTAAAAAAAAAGAAAAGAAAGATTGAATGTATATTTAGCTTTGGTTGTGAATCTTACCTTAAAAAAAAAAAAAAAAAGGTTGTGAACCTTAAAAAAATAAAATAAAATAATAAAAATTGAATGTATATTTAGCTTTAGTTGTGAATCTTACCAAAAAAAAAAAAAAAAAAGAAGTTGTGAATCTTAAAAAAAAAAGATTGAATGTATATTTAGTTTTGGTTGTGAATCTTAAAAATATAAAATTATAAATGATAAAAAAAGGGGGGGTCAAGTTGGGTTGGGGAATATCCAGACCCATTAGGAGATAGGGAGGGTAGTACCCATGGGGAATGGGGAATGGAAAAAAATAATTATAGAGGAATGGAGATGGAGAATTAATATCCACCCCATTAACCCGTATTGTCATACCTAACGAGGTATGATAGTATAAGAAATATAATAGTATGTATCAAGGGTGTATGATATGAATATAGTCTAAGCTACATACGGTTCAGATCGGTTTCAATCTGAAATCGTAAAATGTAATTTGGAATCGATTTGAAAAACACGGTTCCTTAATTTTTCAATTCAGAACCAAATTATGAATTCAAAAAATAAGTCCAAACAAATTGGACTAAACTAGATCGGTTTGCAAAATTTGTGGGTTCCTACTCAGCCCCTACTTGATACGATCCAGCTTAGGTACGAGTGCAAAATATTCGAGAGGTGCTAGGCAATATTTATAATTTAGATGATTGTGATTTGGTAAAATTTATAATTTATATTATTTATTTATCAAAAGATATCAAATATATTTACATTTATTTTTGAAAATAATATAAAACAAAAAATATATTCAATACACTTGTTTTGAAAACTTGCTTCGAAAATAAATAGGAGGGACACCTGTTATTGTTAATGGTCATTTATAATAGAAAGTAATAAAATATAGGTGATTTTTTATTAAATGTGGTGGCTAAAAGTGATTTTCGACGGAAGATAGTGATTTTATGTAATTTTCAACAAGAACTAATAAACAGAGATTGCTTTAACAAGAGAGAGTTGTCAAAGATGCTTGTCGGAGGAAACCGCCATCAAGGGTGGCTAAATGTGGTGGCTAGTGATGGTGATAAGCATTGGATATTGGCCGAAGGAAGTAGTAGACGGAGGAATGAATGAAAATTTATTTTCTAGACAAGTGAATCCAACTTCGTTTTAGTATTTAAATTTTTTTTTTTTTTTGGGTATTAACAAAAATTTTGTAAAAACAAAATTTAATTGGAATTTTTTTAATTTCAATTTTCAATTAATATAAAATTTTAATTAACTTCTTAGGGGCTTTTGGGATATATTTTAAATTTTTTTATTTTTCAAAATCCAAATAAAAACTAGCAACCTCCCTTCTCAAAAACGCACTACCACTATAGTTGGTAAGCTTCGGAAAAGCCTGCTGATTCCGGCGGAAATTATTTTATTTCCAACAATGATTCATCCCACTAAAAACATCACCACTAATAGCACTAATGCATTAAAAAAATAGAAAAAAAACAAAAAAAATACAACTCCAAGACCAAAACATCACATCATTTCTGACGGGACCCGCTGCCACCTAATTAGTGGGAGCACTAATTAGTGCTCCCAAGCATTTTTCTTTTATTTCTAGTGGGTTGAAATTGATAAATAATGAAACTTTCCTTGATATACATTCTCACCAAAATCAAACAACCATGAGAAAATTCTAATATCTATGTCCTCAAAACCAACTTTTTTTTTTTTTTGGTAAGGGTGAAACCATTTTAATTGAGAGTATTTGAGATATCCTCTTCTGTTCACAACCTTTTCTTCAAACACAAAAAAGAAATACTGCACTGTGTTTGCCCCAGATATGAAATTTCAGCCTTTGCGCAACGCAATGCACATGCGAGCTTTCAATCTCAAAACAAGTAAAGCGATCATGTAAGTGAAATTTCACTATTATGTTCGATCCCAATGACTATTTTAAGATTACAACAATTATTTCCATCATACATCTCGATCTGTTGTCGATGTGAAACGGATATTCAAGGAAACTAAACGAACGCTGATCCAAATGCTCTTTTTGGTCAAAAGCAAAGGATAGAGGATCCAAGTAAACATACTGGAAACTTGGGTAGTCTGGTCCACAACATTTGAAAGCAGCTGTGTATTTCAATGCAAAGCCTTTTACAATCTCCTCCCTATTGGCTTAGCAAGTTTGGAAGTTGAAGCGGAACCATTCCCAGGAAAAACACCTGGCTTCCTCATGGGAGAGATACTGTAAGACAAGATGCAAGAATTAAAGAGTGTTCGCAAGTGTATTTATAGATAGCAAACAGATGGAGATGGAGAAGCAAGATTCTTACCTATGACTCTTTTGCACAGAATTTCTCTTCATTGCTGCTAAATTTTTTGTCTCATGGCTGTTAAAAGAGACGGAAAAGGAGAATAGAAAAGGTTCAGTACCCGAAAGCCCATCTCTTTAAGAAAAAAAAAGTACATTTTCTTGTTAATGTGGCTTTCTAGTAAGACTTGTGTTACATAGACTCTTTTATTTCCCCCAAAACTACCAATGTCTGCCAAATATGACAAGAGTAAGGATGTGACTTGCACCCAATTTAGATAATTGGATCCACTTATTTTTTAATATATTTGAAGAAGAACAAAGTCACATTGCTGTTAAAGAAACATTTCTAGTCTCTCACATGGATGAGAGAGAAAATTTTCATATTTTTCCTTAATTCTATTTAATTTCAAGTACAATTCTACATAATTTAAAACATTTTAACTAAGAATATTATAGAATATGTAACATATATAAGTGCCCATGGAGCGTTCCTGTACCCATGTTCAATTTTTGGATGCATATCCCAATATCCTAGGATTTTAGTTTATGAAAATCTGATGCTTGGACGCGTACCCACGCCCGCACCTGCACCCGATACTCAGTCCCAATTCCATATAACATATAGAAAAACATTAGGCAGGGCCCAACAATACTAAATCCAACCAAGATAGTGCATAGCTAAATTTTGGAAAGACCAAAGGTCTTGCTGGAAGGATGATTGCAGGTCTTTAAATCATCGTAGAACCATATTGTGTAGCATGGCAGATTTATGCTGAAGAAAAGAAACGGAAAGATTCTACTTTCGCCTTGGGTGCGTGTTTCACCAGTAAAACATGGCACATGTCCAGCAATGACCCAGACAAACTCTGCTTCAGGTTTGATGCCCAATACCAGTCAGGCCTCTCAAAAGAACCCAAAACTATTTTTGATTTATGTACTTTCATGGCACATATATAATGATGAAGCATGCAAATCACAGGAGGTTTACAAAGAATCCATCTACTTATAGAGCAATAAACATGAAATTGCAGCGTCCCGCTTTTGCATCACTTTAAAACACAAGTCTACCTGTTAAGAAACTGTAATTTTGCCTTCTTCATTATGCTGCTCTTTGTGTTGGAAATATTGCTGCTACCAGGGCCTGCAAATAATTTGAAGAGTAAAAAAATAATAATAATAAAAAAACCACTTAAAATTGTATCAACTTCAGTGGTGTCATCCCATGGCAGGCACCGCAAACAGTCTAAATGCACTCAATCACTTGATAAAACTACAAATAAGCAAAAGTGAATGAAGAGGGTACCCCCATAAAAGCTTCTTTTATTGCTTGAAGGTGGAACCTTTGTGCAAAGCTGTACCTGCCGACTTTGTTTTCCTACAAGAATTAAGTGCATTGAAATTTTCAATAACTGAAAAACTAATCCCGATATATACATAATGTTGCCCCAAATTCCAAAGCTGAACAGGCAGGTAGCACTCACTCCACTACTGGAGGGCCCAAACTCCAGTCTGATTTGGCAATGCCAGCACCTGGGTGAACCAGCAGGGGCTAGCAGTTGACCACTCTTAATACTGGAGAGAGGAGCAAAGCTAAACTCACGTGGAAAATGTTTCACTTCAGCAAATGATACAAATTTATGAGAAATAAACGGGATCATCCTACAAAGCTTCATTTCAAAATTAACCAAAATAAATATTATAAAATACATCTCACTTGAACTTCTCTCAAAATGTTCAAGTTATCATCAGTAAAACTCCAACACCCCCATTCAATTTCTTTTACTTCATTATGTTGAAGAAGCCTTTCTTTTATAATCCTAATCCTATTCTTATCCAAGCACTCCAAAAACACCCAATTAACCATAGTTCAGAAATTCCCCGCTATCATAGGGAAATCCAACAACTTATTGAGATAAAAAACTGGTCTATTGTAATCTCATGATGACAATGTATAAATCACTAACTTCTCCTACTCAGAAAACATGAGCTATTGTAAAGCACAGCACACAAATGAAATCAGTGATATGATAGTAGTCAGTGTTTCCATGAGGTCTGAAGTGTTCAGAAGCGCAAAATATTCATCAATAATGTGATTGATGAGATTATTGTTCCTCAGTTTAAAATACATGCAAGTAGATGAAATTTTCTATAGAAGTACAAAGTACAAAATCCTCATCAACAATGAGAAACGAAAGTAAATCATGAGCTTGCACCACAAATGCAAGATATGCAAAGAAAAAAAATGTGAACTACAAGTGGCTCAGTAAGTTAACAAAGGCACATAACTGAAGCATGCAAGTTTTTACTTAATAAATAATCAAATAAATAAAGAACTCACGAGCATCTTCCTTTTTGTATAGTTCCTTAATTCTATCAAAAGACTTCTGTTGAGCCTCCTCCAAATCCTTCGCCTTTGCCTACAAGAAAATCAACCCAGTTATAGCAGTGCATCTCACTTACGAATTATGATCAAACAAGATACAAATTCTTAGCAATAGTTGAAAATAAAGATAAGCCAAAAATAATTAGTAACTAGAAACATACAGAAACTGTGGATAACATTAGATAAAGAGGAAATAAGAATAACATTACCTCATACAATTTTTTCCATTTAAATGACACTTTCTTCTGTTTCATCCTCTCAATGACAAGATTGGTGCTCTTACCACCAAATTGTAACTCATAAAATCTCTTCCACAATTTATCAGTCACCGGGCTAAGATCCCTTCCCTACAAGACTCAGTATGTTAAGTAATCAAATGTCGCTGCACAACCTGAAACAAGTATCATTTTAAAAAGGCTAATGTAAAAGATAGTCCCTCTTACTTCTGTTGAATTCTCAACGTGCATCAACTGTTCAACTGTACAGTGAGATAAAATGCGCTCTAGAAGCTGTATATCTGTATCCCCAACATCGCCGAGATACCTAACGTTGTCTACTGCCGCCTGAACACATAGATCAACCAAAGAAGGAACCTTCCTCCTCGTCATCATATATCTTTCAGTTTGTCCCAATCTCATATCCTCCGAAAGCGACACTTTAAATGAAGCAAAATCAACCTTCATGATCATTTCGTAAAAGTAAGTAAACATCAACAAAAAGGGCTCATTAATTTAGTCTTTCAATGGCAATATATTCCCCTTTCTTTTCCCTAGTTCATTATATTAAACATATATTTTTTTACTTCTAAAATAGAGAAAACACTGGTAAAAAGCACTTCTTAATGGGTACTTTACAACAAAAACAGAAATTTGGAGGGTCACACATCACACCATATACTTCCCATAAACAATGGAAAACTCAGCTACACTTAATTATGCAGCCTAACTGAAAATAAATCGTAAAAGCTCAAAACTTTTCATACATTTTAACTTACTTTTCTCAGCAAACAAACAAACAAACAAAAGGATTGCAATGCCTGCTTACAAAACAATGATTTTAGAGCAGATCCCATTAATTCATGATTAAATAATAATTTAATAATAACAAACAAAACAATTGACTATCTCCTATTGTCAAAAATTTACAAAATCCCAGAGAAGAAACATATGACATCAAATTAAACCCTTTAACTCCTCTAATCAATATATAGATAGATCGAATCTTCATTAATTAAAACATAGATACACAAATAAATAAATATCTATATATATATATAGGATCGGTGGCATCAAAAAGGAATTTACGAAAGGTCGATTCGATTGGATTCAATTCCATTCGATTACATATATATCGTGTGTATATGCGTGTGAACATCGAAGTCTACATCTACATAAATTGTAAATTATAAATAAATATATACAGCACATGTATATACATATATGGGGTTTGATAGCTCACCGGAACGCAATCAGAGACAGAAATTACAGTGGCCGGCCGGAGATGAAAACTTATAATCAGACTCCGATGATCACATCTATATATACATGTATGTAAAATTTATATAAACTAGGAATCCTGGAATTGTAGAATGCACAGGATTGCGCTAACGTGCACCGGATCGATTGATGATGAGGTGATACACTATATCTAACGTCCACTGTAGGCGTAGGATTGGCACCCCTTGTGGGACCAATGCCTAACCCCCTTTTTAAATATTTATATCTCAATTAGTTATAATATATTCTTATATTATAATAAATTTTATTTTTTGTATATTTGATCTGCTAAAGAATAATTCTTGGTAACTCAAAATCTTGGTGGTTCGAACAACTCGACTGCTCAAAATGACGTCATTTTGAATTTTTTTTTTTTTTCGGTCTTATATTTGAAATAGAATGAGGGAGTGAAAGAGAGAAGAGAGCAGAAGAGAAAGAGAGAGGAAGAGAAGAGAGAGAGAGAGAGAGAGAGAGAGAGCTCCACCTATCACCGGCACCATCACTGGCACCGCCATCCTCTGGTGTATACATAGATCTGTGTCTACACAGATCTGTATCTCCCTCTGTGTATCTCTCTCTCTCTCTCTGTGAATATGTGTGATGATGATGATCTCTGTATCACTCTCTTTATGTATTGGGTGATTTGGGTTTGATTTTTGTGTGATGATGATAATCTCTGTATTACTCTCTCTATGTGATTTGGGTTTGATTTTTGATTGATCTCTCTCTCTTTGCTCCTCTCCCTGTATCACTCTCTCTTTGTGTTGGGTGTTTTGGGTTTGATTTTTGTGTGATGATAATGATCTCTGTATCATTCTCTCTATTTGATTTGGGTTTGATTTTTGGTTGATCTCTCTCTCTTTTCTCCTCTCTTCTCTTCTTTATTCTTTCTTCTTCTTCTTCTTCTTCTTCTTCAAGTGACTACGA
Organism: Camellia oleifera; assembly: GCA_022316695.1. NCBI lineage: Eukaryota > Viridiplantae > Streptophyta > Magnoliopsida > Ericales > Theaceae > Camellia > Camellia oleifera. The sequence goes on along the minus strand of CM039315.1, from coordinate 108,486,077 downwards.
AAAAAAGAGAGGTCAAAACGACGTCGTTTTAGAATTTCGGGCCATTCAAGCCTTCAGAAATTCGAGATATAAAACGGAACTGTCTACTAAATTCTAATTTTTCATGTTTAATGTATTTTATGAATAATTTTATTTTTATAAATATTTTTTGAAAACTTAACAATTTGGTGATATGAACATTTATATTTTTTTAATGTGAATGTTCATATTATTAATGTGAATATTATTATTAGAAATATTTTGATATAAAAAAAATAATTTAAACTAAAGTGAAATATAAATAGGTGAAAAAAGATTTATAGATAAATGTCTCATTTAAAATTAAGAAAATCATTACGCATTTATAAAAAAAATTATAATTATATTATTAATATTGATAAATTTTGCTATTTATGCATAATTATTTTTTAAGTCTTACACTTATTTAAAACTTTCCCTTTTTGTTTAAGTGCTACTATTTTCTTTATATATATATATAAAAAATTTTTTTTGTAGTGCTACTATTTTTTGTGAACAATTAAAATGCAACCCCCTTCCAATGACCTCTTCCTCCACCTAACACCCTCTCCCCCAATAACCCAACCTTCGCTCTCACTGTGCCTTCCTTTCCCTGCACACAATTAGGACCCTCCCAATTCCTCATTTCTCTTCTTCTTTGCAATCTCTCTCTCTCTCTCTCTCTCTCTCTCTCTCCATGTTGATCCCGAGGGTTGGGATCACAAGGGTAGTAAAAGCTACAAGAGTGTCGAAAGAGCAAAGGGAAGGCAGTGGCAGAATAAGCTGTGAAAGGGTAGTAGAAGGTTGCCTAATCCAGAGATATGGCAAAGAGCAACTGCTAGCCGGAGTAAGTGGTAGTCATGGTAGAATAATAGAGATGAGGCCAAGACTCGAGAGATTAGGAATGGAGATGATTTGAAAAGATGACACTATTAATAGCATTCTTTTTTTTTCTTTTAATTGATGAAGAATATATTGTACTTTGCTACCTTTCAAAATTCTCACTTTGTAGACGAGGTCAGCAGATTCTGTTAGATTATAAATGGTAGTTAATTGATTACGAGTGGAATTAATCCAAATTCAAATATTTTTGTACTTAAAAAAACTCAAATATTTTAGAAAAACTACGTGTATGTAAGAGGAAAAAAAAAAATACTAACACATAAAAAAGTGCAAACTCACGACCTTTCATTTGCACCAAGCACAGACAAACTTACACCTCTATATATTTATAATTTTTTTTCCTCTCCCACATATATGTAGTTCCCCCAATATTTTAAATATAAAATTGATATAATTAAAAAAAAAAGGAATTGAATTAATTTTTGAAGGCAATTTAGAATAAAATAAAATTTATTTTCATTTTTAGAGTGCTGCTATTAACTTCCACCTCTTTTATGAGGATTCCATCATGACCCGAATTTATTAAAGGTGTATAAGCAAGGAGAAAGAAGAAGAAACAATCAGAACTCACAATTCATAAACAAACCTGGGGTCTACTTGAGTCTTGACAACGACACAGACCCGGAGTCTTGACAATGACAGACACAGGCACAGACGCAACAATTTATCAAAGAGAGAACACAAAGTAGAGAGAGCAGGGAAATAAAGAAAGTAACAATCACTAAGAATTGTTGAAAGAACACAGAAACAAAATTTAAAAGGGCCGTAGAGGTAGGGAGGTTGTTGTCCATCAATCTCCATCAATTTGAGCTACCCTCTCGCTAGAGCTATGAAAAAACCCAACTTTCAAAAGAAACTAGCTAGCTGGTCAAGAAACCCTAGAAAAAGGATGAACATAAATATGAGTTGCATAAAGCCATATATATAATGATGAACCAACTAGTCCAATCCTCCAATTGTGCTTTTGACAATACGAGACTGAAGATTTGTCGTGAGATCAATATGCAATGCTTTCAAAAATCAGCTTTGGCTGCTTCATTTACAAGACAATAATCAGTGGCAGGACTAGCATGCAAAGTCATCAGCTACCAACGGAGGAACAAAACTACAACCTTGAAGAGTCTGCTCAAAGATATGGCCCACTTTAAGCAATTTTTCCTGCAATTATGATTTGAAGTTTGAAAAAAAAAAAAAAAAAAAAACCCCCTCATAATCAGTGACATTCTTTTTGCTTAGCAAACAAAGAAATATTATCAAGTTCACCAACAAAGGTCTGCAACTATTGTATGCATAGATACTATCTAATCATACCAAATGGATAAGGTTACCTGAAAACCTTGGCCCACAAAAAAAAAAAAAAAAAAAAAAATTCTAAACAAGTAGTATGTGTTTACTTGTATTCTTTTAGCTCAAGTCAGTACTACTTTTCCCATTATCACCATTTGAACCAACCTATCATCAATTTGACATGTCATAACATCCAAAGAATGTGTCTTCGGCCAATCAGATTCAAAATTTTTGTCAGAAAAAAATATTAAATTCTAATATCCAAGCAAACATTGGGGCCATCATTAGTTAAGACCATTTTATCTTTGCTGATCCATCTAAGTACCAGATATATATATACATATATATATGCCACCTAGTTCGGGACGTCACCCAGTTTTAAACAAAATAGAATGAGAAAAAACAGGTCAAGCAGGAAAAAAGTACTTGTGTTGTGCCAAACCATCTTTATGTGCAAAATGAAAATTGGTCCTACCTCGTCAAATGCTGCACCAATCATTTGAAAACCAACAGGAAGACAAGTGGATCCCCCTTCAACAAATCCACATGGCAAAACCAGTGCAGGCAGACCAGCCAAGTTGACATTTACCTGTATCAAGAATAAAATCACAGACTTACTACCATGATGTCCCCTGCATGGAATTCTAACTAAAAAACATAAACAAAGAGACCCAAAAAAAAGGGAGGGAAAAGAACTGTAAGGCAAGCAACAGACTTACTGTCATGATGTCCCCTGCATACATTGCCAATGGATCATTTTTCTTTTCACCTGTAAATGTACTGGATTATTGGGGCCATCTACCAAAACAGATAAGAAAAATAGAACTAGGCAAGCAAAGCTGAAGAGAAAAAGGAAGAATGCGAAAGCAGAAGATGTAAGGGCCATACCAATTTTATAAGCAGCAGAGGGAGCTGCTGGAGAAATTAGGATGTCATTTTTATCCAATACTTCCTTGAAGCTTTCCTGAATCAAGGTCCTCACCTAAAACACTAATATGATTGTAAATTTCTTCACATATTACAAATAGCAGCACAATAGGAACATGAATTTAGAGCGCAAAGATTACAACCAAAATGGAGATGAAGAATTAAAGTGGTGAACAGGTTCCATCACTGTGAATTTCAGAATGAGAACAGAAACAAAATAATACCTTCTATACAATCATCACAATGCAGCTATAGCTGGATTTATACCAAATAACTCTTGAGCCTAATGGCTGGTTTAAGTGTCATTGGTCTAAAATTTTCATCAAACATATTAATAAACCAAACCAAACTAAGCTTTGTCTCCCAATCAAGTGAGGTCAGCTATAATATGAATCCTTTTTCACCACTTTGTGTTTTGGGAACTTGGCTTTTAGCTACTTTTTTAGGTTTGTAGCAAAAAGCCAAAAGTTGGCTTTTTTGTATTTTTTTTCATTTGGAAAGTTGGTTTTCAGCCACTGGTGAAATTACAATTCTATCCCTCATGGGTCAAAATGTGCTAGATAGGTGAAGTTGTAAATATTTTAAATTGAATGGGGATAGTTTGTTCATTTTATTGTGATTTGACATCATAAACAAATATTAATCAAAAAAGCCAAAAGCAACTTTTTACCAACTTCCAAATCATTTGTCTGAAAAAGCCAAAAGCTTGGTTAAAAGCCAAAAAGCCACTTTTTACCATCTTCCCAAATCATTTGTCTAAATTGATTTTTTTTTTTTTTTTTAAACCACATCCCATGTCAGTTTAGGTTTTCCCCTCCTAACATTGATCATATCACTTCTTAACCGTTGCATTCGCACGTCTTCGTTGTACATGATCATTTTAGCATGTTCTTTCCCAATTTATCTTCAATTAATGTGAGTCAAACTTCAGTTTTCTTGTATTAGGATGGCATCCACAAAAATGAAGATGCTAATAAGTACCTCTCACTACTGAATCTATCTGTATTGTGTAGTCAATAAAAATATTCAGCACAGTTATTGAGGTACCTGCTGGGCACGCTTGTAATAGGCATCATAGTAACCAGCTGAAAGGGCATATGTTCCCATTAGAATTCTCATTTTAACCTGTAAAATTGAACTCGCATGTTATTTCAGAGCCACACTGACACAACTACATCAAAATTAAATTTCCTGCTATCATATTTCTTAAACCCACAAACACTGCAAATTCATAACTGCAGGGGCACTTGAGATGTTTCATACCTCAGAACCAAACCCTTTAGCACGGGAATCCCCATAAAGGGAATTTATCTCATCAGCAACAACTTGATTTCCATATCTGGATGTTGATAGGAAAATAAAGGTAAGAAATCCACCAGCATATTTATGCCACTATCTATTGAAGTTAATAAGGGTTCTCCTACAATGCCTTTTAAGTTAATATCAAAATTTCAAACAACATTTAACTAATCTATTTCTAATTATAATAGACATGCATATTGGGTGAATTTAAAAAAAACAACTAAACACACATGCACGTATATATCTATAACAAGAAGAGACTCTCTGCAGATCACCTGACACCATCATAACGTGACAAGTTTGAAGATGACTCAGATGAAGCAAGGATATAATAGGCTGGTAGCCCAAGGGAGAAGGAGGGTAATGAGACCTGCAAGTTTGATTCAATTTTTTTTCTTATAAAAAAGGTAAGATGACACAAAAAAGAAAGATTTTAATTGTTGCAGAAGGATATAAAAAGGAAAATCCGCAAGGAAAAAAAAAAAAAACCTCTGTTACAATGCATCCTAACTCTTCCAAATGAGAAGCCGCACCACGAACTAAAGATATTACTTTTGGATCAACACCATCATCAAGAGTTTCACGAATTACACCAACCCTTAGCCCTTTCAAAGGTTTAGATTCCAACAAATCCTTGGAGATGAATTGAGATGTGAAGTCGGGAACATGCTGTAAAGTAAAATTTTTAAAAAATTAAAATAAAAAACTCAGCTACAGTGCATCAAAACAATCTGGCATCTCATATTTTGAAACAAAAACTCAGACCGATACAGAATACTCAAGCATTGGATGATACATCATTACAAAGTAAGGAAGGTTTAAATTGCTTGTGCTAGTCATACAGAATCTCAATTGGTAGGTAGATGTAAGACAATGCTAATGCATATAAGTTTATCATCCATAAACAAAACCTGCTTACATTTTCTTTAAACTAAGCATTAAAGTTTTATAAAGAATGAATAAAAGAAGAAGAAAGAAGCATCAAAATCCACAAGAGTTGCTGGCATATACTTTGACAATATATGATCACAGATTGATAATATATGAAGTCAAGTTCGCAAACTAGGCATCATTGACCTTGATTAAGAAACTACAAGTACATGACATATAAAAAAAACCTTACTAGCTTACTACTAGTGGCGTCAAATCTATCATGACCAGAAATCGTATGAAGAATAATTCCTGTGTCAGCAACTGAAGAACCAACACATCCTATGACATCCAGCGATGATGCATACGCCACGAGTCCATATCTTGACACACGCCCATATGTTGGCTTCAATCCCACAACACCACAAAAAGATGCCGGCTGCCTTACACTTCCACCAGTATCACTTCCCAATGACACTACACACTGCCTGGCAGAAACAGCTGCAGCTGAGCCCCCTGATGACCCTCCTGGCACCCTGGACAAATCCCAAGGGTTTGCAGTCACCTAATGAATATAAAGATGCACCTGAGTAAACTATTAACAGTTACTAATTGGAATTGTGGAACTCAAAAATATATATCCAGCTCAGAAAACACTTTATCTTGAAGTTGAACGGAATGGAAACTTAGAAGGGTAAATAAGCAACTTTTTAGTTGGAAAAAAGTTACCAATTCAACATTTTGTGACCTTGTTTGCTTACTCTAGGCAAGAAATGGTTTTAACTAGTAAGGTACTAATCAAAATTTGAAGAGTTCCATGTGTGGAAATAATAACATGAAGATGGAGTCATGAAGAAAATGACTCATACATTCAACACTAGTAAATAGGGAACAGGATCCAACATTTGATGCATCCCAATATAATTATTCAATTCAACTCAAAAAAATCCAAATAGATAGCATACCCTGTCTTTTTGAACTAATATGTTCACTGCTTAAAAGTAAACAAAAGATTGGTGCAATTATTTTAATAGCTTAACTTATAAATTATATTTAGAAGATTGCAGGACATTGTGCACTATCTACTAAAATCATATACTTAGCAGCTAAATTTAAGCTCAAGATCATTTGATATACTAAATGGTAAGGGCGTAATTGTTAAAGGGACACACCTAGTCCCCAAAAGGTTTAAGACCTGTCAAGGCACAACAAAACTCCTTACTCTATGCCGAGCAAGGGCCCTGCAGTCACCACACATGAAGCTGAAAGGCACATAGTCTTCCAGCAGAATCCATGTCCACCACAATCAAGAAAAGCTTGTGTTCATATTTTAATCACTCAAATCACAATTTTCTTTTATTTTCTATAGGCGGTTGACTGAATTTCACCATACACATCAAGTCTTGACTCCAGAGGAATACATCAAACTGTTTAATCATTTATTTGTTGTTCTAGATTTGAAGGCTTGCAATCAACTACTTTGAATTAGACATGTCTAATGGCAAATTCCAAATATCTATGATAGTGCAACATAGTATATGATTACAATCTATCTAGTTATAGCCATTTTGTTGTTGCAAAATTGTGACAATATTTTATTGGTACATATGCTAATTAAAAGGATATATTTAATTTGATATAGATAACCTTCTTTTTTGCATGCCAATTTTTTTTTTCTATTTTCTCTTTCTTTTAAATTCTTAACTAGTTTTTGTAACCAATTTGAATAGTTTTTAAAGTAATTGATTGACTTAAATCAACATCAAATTTTAGAATATATGTAAGAAATTATACACGTGTGTGTTGCTTTGACCGAACGTGTTAGTTCATATGCCAAATTTTTTTACTTTTCTTGATTTTTGGCAAGTTTGTGTCACAAATTCTAACTTGTTTATATTGCAAACATATTTAAAATAAACTTCCATGACCTGTTGCAAATGTGTCATACATTGTTCAGGCTTACACAAGTCCAATTTCGTTCACACACACACACACCTCCTATTGGTCCAAAACAGGGGCTCCACAACTTTAGATGGGGGTCTATACACTTTTTGGACGAAGGTCCTACTATTTTGGACCAATCAGATATTGCGTTTTCATTCAACTCTGAAATTGTGTGAACAAATTCAATTTCAGGCTCACACTTTGTTCTACCACTGGTTCAATACAATTAGGCTGTAGAAGACCTTGATGCTTTACTGTACCTTGAGCCTTCGCACATAACTCATCATTCCAAGAAACACAAGCCTGATTAAATTGACAAGTAAACTCAGAACTAAGGTAGTGTTTGGTTCACTGCTAAGTGGAATGGAATGGTCATTTCATTCGAATATTCTCATATTTGATTGACTAAATAAATAATGAAAAATGCATTGTAAATGAAATGATCATTCACAAAGAAACCTAATGAATGACCATTCTATTCCATTTCATCTCATTCCAACTAACCAAATAGAGCAAAGTAGTTCAAAGCATATGTCCATCAAACCTAACGTGTGAAAGCAGACCACTGTTCAGTTCATCCAGAAGAAAATGGTTCTGAACCCTTCTTATTTTTAGTTAAAAAACTCAACTTTGTAATTCTATTTGGGTTTCAACAAAATTATAATAGAAAAAAAATAAAAATTAGGGAAGTTAAATTTATACTAAACTGAATTACTTAAGCAAAACCCAGAACCCAAACCTGGTATGCAGAACCTTCGGTAGTACTCCCCATACCAAACTCATCCAAATTAGTCTTCCCAACAACAATTGCACCACACTCCTTCAACTTCCTCACAGCCGTGGCATCAAACGGCGGCCGATACCCGTCCAAAATCCTCGACCCGGCCGTCGAGGGCATATCCGCCGTACAAATATTATCCTTCACTGCAACCAAAACCCCAGCCAGAGGCCCCAACTCTTCATTCCTCTGAATCCTCCGATCAATCTCCTCCGCCTCTTTCAAAACCGTGTGCGACACATATAGGAAGCTCTTGAGGAGTGGCTCGGTGCGGCGGAGGCGGTTGAGGTAGTCGGCGGCGAGCTCGACGGCGGTGGTGCGGCGGGAGAGGAGGGATTCGCGGATGGTGAGGATTTGGGACGGTGGAGGTGAGGTTGCGGTGGAAGAGAGGGTTAAGGTTTGAGTGGTGTGGACAGCTTTGGCGGTCGTTTGGCGGTGGGGTTTTGGCGGGAAATGGAGGTTGGGCCAACGGTAATGGAGGAGGAGGAAGCGAGGATTGTGGACTGAGGAGAGCATTTCAGTAGCGAGAGAGAGAGAGAGATCACAGAAGTTTTCTTCCACTGGTATGTAATCCCTGTATCCTTAACACCGTGTTTGGGAGGTACTGAAACGAAAGGGGCAAATCAATCTCGTTCTGAAAAGTGGGGATAAAATAAAAGAAGTTAAATATGCAAAAAAAAATAAAATAAAATAAAATAAAAAAGTAATACAACTTAAATAAGTTAACAATAATGATTCATCCTACTAATTTGGGAACATTAATTGAGTACTAATGAGATAAAAACTTTAAAAAAAAAAAAAATTAAAATCAAAATATCACATCAATGAACGGAGTCTACTCTTAGAACTCCTTTAGAACTCATAACTTAGAGCTTCCAAACATTTTTCATAAGCTAATAAATTAGAATTTTTTTTTATTTTTAAAAATTTTCCAAAACAAGTCTTAGATGATTTTTTTTTTTTAAAAATTTATGTAAGATTTTTATTTTATTTATTTTTTATAGGGTGTCCGGGATAAAATTTATTTCACTTTTTTGTGATTTGAGTTGGGAATATTTTAGTTTTTATATTTACATATAATCGGAAAGTCTCATGAAATTTTAGACTAAATTGCAACTCTTAATTACATTAATTACAAATGTGAATTTACTGTAATATACATATAATTTTTCTAAAAAATGGTGTTTGTAATATCCTTTTTGTAACTTTATATGGGAAAAAATCACATTAGTATTTTCTATTTATATTTAAACCATAGAGAATAAAGTGTTTAAATCTCAAATAAATAACAAAATGAAAATTTCCCTTTTTGTAGAAAAGAAAATTGGAAAAATCTCACTTTGTTACATTTATATTCCTTTACTCTCTCAATTATCAATTTTAAAAATTAACGCCTTAAATCATTGAAATTATTTCACTTTGTTCCAAGTTGTCAAGGGCATTACAATTAATTTGATGGAAAATTTCACATTACTCCACAAATTATTACACTTATATTATATTAAGAGGGTTACTATTAAGCCCTCATTTTTATGAACCCTCACCTTAAACTCTAAATTTTAATAAAATCTCTTTAAACAATTTGCTTAATATCAATTTTATTCATATTCGTAATATTATCACCCAAGTGCACATTCACCTAATTTTGCATGCCCTCTCTTCTTCTTCTCTTAGTAAATGCTGAACGATTGAAAGACGATTGAGAACAACAAACAATTGAGAGATGAATGGAGTATCCCTCTTTTCTGATTCTCTTATAAATGATGGTCTCTTTCTCATTGTCACCATGAATCTTAGTTGGAAATCTCTTCGCTGGTCTCCTTCTTCTACTCTTAGGTAATTGTTCAATATTCTAGTGTCAAACAAAATGTTTATGTTCAGTACTGTATTATTAAACTAAAATGTTTTTGTTCAGTACTGTATTACTGAACAAAACCTTAACAATTAGCAAATCAGTACTGAATCGAAACGACCAAGAATCGTAAATGCAAGATAGATAAACTTACCAATGTAACGCCAACCTCATCAAAGTTGTTGTTATCGTTCTCCGTTGCTCTATAAGTATCAACGAATGGTGAAAACGACCATAAATGTAGAAACTCAGAGTCTGTAGTAGGATTGTTTGCAACGTTAACTGATTTGGAACACCAAATACATTTGAAATCATCGAATAAAACATTAACTGAATAGGTGGTTTCAAATATTTCTCGTTGAAGATAAGTGGGTTTAGGATAGTGATGAAGAAGAATACGGTTAGGGTTTAGGTTGGTAAGGAATACAAGATGGGGATGGAGGTGGGTATATAATATTGTAGAGTGTGATTCGGATTGTTTTCATTTGATGGGTAGGTGTTCCATTAAAAGTTATCCTTTAATGTAATTTTACTTCAAAGTATAATTGTAATTAAAAAAAAGTGAGAATTGGGGAGTCTAAAGAAATTAAGTGCGTGCTATTAGCAACACTCTATATTAATCTTTTGGACTATCAAGCTTAACAATTAATGCATATGAGCAAATCAAAGAGGCATGAGAGAAAAAAAAATAGAATCATTCTCCAATAATACCTACATCAACTGCAAGGAAAAGAGTAGTGACACGATTTCTTGGATTTTGTTGAATGATTTCATTTAAAACTCAAAATGACTTTGCTTTCATTCCCTTTTTTTTTTTTTTTTTGGGGTCAAGCTTGTTTGGCTTGGTATTAATTTAGTGGTAAAAAGGATGGAGTTCAATTACATGTGCAAATCTCATTTAAAAATTGGTATTAATTTGACTAGAGAGGGACTACATTTCCCTTCATTGCTCCTTATACCAGTGATCAATTCATAAGATTTTGGAACAAAGGGAACTAATTTTACTGATTTAAGGTGTTAATTGTTAAAAATAATAATTAAAGTGACACAAAGGTGACAATTTTTTATAAGGATATTTGTGGGCTTAAAATCGAAGTGTATTTTTTTTTTTCTGTTGGAACTTTCATGGAGATAAGACTAGTTCTTTGGCTATGTCAAAGGATGATCTTTCTTCTGGTTAGCCAAGCCAGAGCAACCTCTTGTTTCCTGTTAAATATCCACCATTACACATTTATTCATAAACTAAAAGTTGGCAATTTCTCGACACAATATCTGAATGATCTTACCAAGTTTATATGGTGAATGTTGCCTATTGTCTTGACTTGTGCTGCCAAGAAAGACTTCTTGACATGGCCTAAACCATCAAGATGATTCACTGCAACTTTGGTGCCATTGCTTAGAAGAGTCCCCCTCAAAAACCAATCCATATTGTCCTTGCCAAAGTTCCCTTTTGAAATTATGAGTACTGACTTTGAGCTCATAGTAAGAGAATCAAATGTGCACTCCAGGAACTTGATCTATGCAGTGGACAGTTTGGCCATTGAATGCTCAACAGGTTGGGCATTGTTGGGGAAAAACATGGCAAAAGAATGCGAATTCTTTTGTTCATCAGGTCACACTCTCCTTGTGTTCCCAGTCAAGCTCAAGGTGAGGGAGAAAAAAAAAAGCACATTCTACCGACTAAGATGTACAAAATTCTTTCTTTCCAAGCAAATCAAGAACAAATTTCATCAACCAAATTTATTAGTCAAAAAATGGCTCTGAATTTCTCCAAAATATAAGGTGGCTTTGTTCTGTCTTACACATCTTTGGAAAGAAAGTTTGAAAAACCCACTAACTGATATTTACTTGAATCATGAGAAACTCACATCCTATAAAAATATCTATCTTTTTCCCTTTGCTACAGAACTTGAGAATGTTTGAATTAAAAAAATGGGAAATCTAATCTTGCTCACTACATTCATGTGGTTCGGTATGTTCTATGGCAATGATGATGGAAGAACTTGAAGAAAGATAAAAAGGAAGAATATTATTGAGACAGTCAAAATTTTATCAGTGGAAGAAGCCACTACCTAAAACACCATTAATCCTGGTATCATGGGTGTGATTTGCACAAATAAAACTCTTAAATTACAGTTCACCACATATTTGGGCTTAGAGGACCTGGGTGTGTGAACTGGGAATTTTAAAGGGCCTTTCACAAAATTAAGTAGAAATAGAACTCTTAGATAAGTCTTTACAAATTTCAACCACATCCAACTAAGAGTGGTGTGAACGGGGAACTGTACCAGACATGTTTTGACAGTTTTCTTCCCTTGTATCAATGTTTAATTCCAGACTAAATTGAAACCCTAAAACTTATTAGACCAAAAAAAAAAAAAAAAAAAAAAAGGAGAGAAAGAAATACTCAATACTTTAAACAAGCAAATGTATTTGTTTGTTGATGTCTACTTACTTTATCTTGGTCCTGATAAAACTGATGGAAATAATGGGCTAGCAACAGCACCAATGGCATCCTCTTGGTTACCGGCAGCTCTGATTGCTCTTCGTGCCACAGGAGTTGTGAAGTCATAATCCAAATTGTCTTCAACTTCTACGGAACCCTCCAAGACCTTAACCACCACTGACATGGAAGGCCTCCTTGAATAATCACTTTGTAGACACCACACAGCAATTCTCATCATCTCCACAACTTCTTTTCTATGTATCTGCATGTCATCATTGTATTTATCAACAATATCCAGAAGTTGTTCCTCTTCTACTTTCCTCTTAAATAGACTTAGTAAATGCATATCTTCCTCGGGTTGAGACCTATCCAAATTTTTGCGCCCACATAACATTTCCATGACCACGACACCAAAGCTATAAACATCTACTTTCTCAGTGATAATTGAGTTCAACCATTCAGGAGCCAAATAGCCTGGTGTTCCCCTCATTATTGTTTCAACTTGGCTTTGGTCCTTATCAATTAGTTTTGACAATCCGAAATCAGAAATTTTCGCATTGAAGTGTTCATCTAAGAGGATGTTTTGGGGTTTGATATCCAGGTGAAGTATTTTCTGCCTGCATTCCTCGTGGAGATAGGTTAGTCCCTTGGCTATATCCATGATGATCTTCTTTCTGGATTGCCACCCAAGAGTGAGGTCTTGGTGCCTGTGGAAAATCCATGTATCCAAGGATCCATTGGACATATACTCGTAAACTAGAAGACGATGTGCTTTTTCAGCACAAAATCCAATTAACCTCACCAAATTAACATGGTGAATGCTGCCTATTGTCTCAACTTCAGCTAAGAATGACTTTTTAACATGACGAAAACCATTGAGACGCTTCACTGCTATCTTGGTGCCATCGCTTAATTTCCCTTGAAATACTGATCCAAATCCTCCTTCCCCGAGCTTATCGTTGAAATTGCATGTCATGGCTCTCAAGTCTTTGTAAGAGAACCTGATAGGCATCCCTAGTACCTGATCGACATAGAATTCATCAAGTTCCTTGGATTCTCCTTTATTTCTAAAAATATAAAAGCAAAAGGCAACCACAAAACATACACCAAAGAAAGCTCCGAGACTGGACCCAAGTATGATCCTTAGGAGATGCCTTGGTTTTCTATGAGAAGAATCTGCTGGTGAAGATGGAGCAGGAGATGGAGATGGAGATGGAGATGGAGATGGAGATGGAAATGGAGATGGAGATGGAGATGGAGATTGAGGTGGAGATGGAGGTAGAGGTGGAGATAGAGATGGAGATGGAGGTAGAGGTGGAGATGGAGATGGAGGTAGAGATGGAGATGTAGATGGAGATGGAAGTAGAGATGGAGATGGAGGTGGAGGTGAAGGTGAAGCAGAAGCAGGAGGTAGGGTTTGGGCATTGCTGAAAGGTGCAGAGGACAAGAAAAAGGCCATAATAGCAGCAGCAGTAACATAATAATAAATAGTGCAACAACAACAACAACACAGATCCATTAGAAGTTAGAACTCTGTTTCTTCTTCTTGATTACTAGTCTTTGGTTTTCTTTTGTTGGGAGAAGAAGGTTGAAGAAGAAAGGTGAGTTGTAAACTACAGCTTTCGTGTCCGGCAAATGCAGAACAGTGAGTAAAGTGATGCATTTCAAATCAATCTTAAATCACTATTACAAGAATTATTGCAAGAGTCCTTGAAATGTTGTTTACGTTCCCCACTCTTTTTGTTACGTCAAAAAAGAATAATACTAGGAGTAATGAAAAAAATATCATGAATTGTATTATGAAGATTGTTCATTCGTTGATTAATGTGCGGTATTTTATTCTAGGTATAATCTAACGGTGGAGAATCTTTCATGATCATTTTCATGATATTATTTTCATGATTCGTAGCATTACTCGTCAAAAAAAGGAGCACACATTTCTTGACTCATACATGCACAAAAAGATTGGACTCTAATAATCTCGGTGACAAGTTTATAATAAAAGATTTTCATTATACATCTAATAACTATAAAATAGAAATGTAAGCTTATAATTATTAATTTGAGGGGTAAAATAAAATTTCAAATGAAATTTTGATGCTACATCAAAAACTTCTATTTGATTATAGACCACAACTAATGGTGAAAATAATTTTGATCAAAAAACAAATTAGTTCAATTATATAATTAATTTTATTATAAAGAATGGAGAATTTTATTATGCACACCTCCATAACATATACACCATTATTTACGTCATTTTCTTATTTAGTTATGATATTATTTTGAAATATTTGGTTATCGCTTTTTTTGTGCTTGATTATGACTTTTTTTATTTTATTTTTATTTTTATAGTTATAACTCAGTAAGTAGAAAGTTATATCATTTTCTTATGCCCATAGTTTTTTTCCTAAAAGAATAGAGGTTAAATTGATTTTTGAATAATTTGGGATGTAAAATAATATATATATATATATTTAATTCAATTGCAAATCAAATCTTTCAGTTTTGTTGGTTGAGGTTCCCAAACAAACAAGGTACATGCTACGATTTGGTGTAGATGAATGATTAACATGAAATTTTAAAAGATTTTATAAAAAATTATAGAATTTCATATTAAAAATAAGTGACGAAAAAAGTCAAAGTTATTCTCTAAATGTCATCCCTCTTAATTTTTATTACAAAATGAGTAGTATTTAGTCACTTATCTTCTTATGTATAAAAAATTTAATATAAAATTTTAGTTAGTTTGACTTTTATTAATATGAAAATTTTTAAAATTGAAACTAACTACATGTTTTGAAAAACAAACCAAAAATAAAAATTTCAGTCGAATTGAATGATTTTTTTGGGGGAAAATAATTAATAAGTCCTATATTGCTCTTAATATTACTAACGATCGAGTCTTATCAAATTTCAATATAGACAATTAATTCTATTTGTGATAAAAAGTTTTCAAAAAATCCATTACTCCATAATGATGTGTCTTATCTCAATTTTACCCTTCCTATTTAATATGAACAACAATTTTATAAATAATTTTAACTTAATTAAAATTTAAAATTTTAATTGTAAAAATTATCAATCTTATAATTATAATTTTGTTTATGAAAGATCATTTAATTTATAAAATTTCTAATAAATTAAAATTATTTATGAACTTTTTTGTTCATATTTTAATGAAAAAATAAATTGAAAATAAAATATCCTATACTAGTATATATATACACAGGTTATTAAAACTTTTTTGACAATTAGTAATATTTTTTTTTTATCACGATTTTTATATATTGTTATTAAAACTTATAATTAGTGACGTATTTCTGTGACAAAATTTTTAAACTATTGCTAAAAGTTGTAAATTAGCAACTTTTTTTATATTGATTTTTTAAAATTATCACTAAAACTTATAATTAGTGACATTTTTTGTGATAATTTTTAAACTATCGTTGAAAATTAACAATTAGTAACGTTTTTTAACGGTGTTTGATGAAAAATGTCATTAGCTATCACATGACTTATTAAATAATAATTCATTTATTAAGACTTACACATAAGTCTTCTAAATACTAATTTGAGAAATTTTGTTATTTTGCACCGTGGAAAAGATGCATGAGGTAAGATTTCACTCATTGTTGGCACTTTGCTAAGTTAAAAATTAAGTTTAAGCTAAATGTGACAGGTACCCTCCAAAATGTAGTTTGATTTTGATTTGTACTTTCATCACATATAATAATAAACAAAAAAATTAAAAACCGAACATCGCATAACAACTGTAAAAAAAAAATAAAATCACAGAAAGGCTACATGTGGTAATAGGTTGAATTAGTCAATAAATTACTAAAATATTAAAAAATCATACAAAAAAAATTAAAGATTCATTCTTGCTCTTTTTACTTTTTACACATTTTAAAAAAAAAATTAAAAAATCATTCTCAAATATTTTAATTTTTTTCATCTCATATTTTAATTAAAAAAATTAAAAAATCATTAAAAAACTATTTCTCAAACCAATCCTAAATCAAAAGTCAACCCTAAGTCATAAGTCGACCATGATGCAGAGATGCACATCACAGACTAATATTTTAAATTTTTATTAATTTTTCTTTTAATGTTGACCCATTGATTAACAAGAAGTCATGGCAACGAAACTTTTTCCAACTAGGATAATGCCTATCTCTACTTGCTTGTGTAATTTTCTACCAGTGTTATATACGAATTTTGTTTGAAATTTGATTCCTGTTTTCGTGTAAATTATGTGGATCTGTTGGGACATTTAAAAATATATATAATAAGCTACATAAATTTGACATAAACAAATAATTATGTTTTTTTAAAACTTAAGGGATGTGTCCCTAATAAAATTACATGACAATGTCTATATAAGACATTAAAGTTCTTTTATTTTCAACATATTAATTTGGGTTTCATCGCTTGTTTATTTATTTAATATTTTCATATTTATAGGTAAATTATATTTTACACCCTTGCACTTTACATAAAATCTCACTTTAGTCCTTACACATCAAATTGTGATACTTAATTCCCTACACTTTTAGTCAAGTGTTACATTGGCCCTTCTGTTAATAGTGAGACTAATAGAAATTATTCTTTAGGGAGCTAAGCGTCACAATTTTGATGTGTAAGGACTAAAGTGGGATTTTGTGTAAAGTGTAGGGGTACAAAGTGTAATTTATCCTCACATAGTTTTCATGTGACTAGCCTCTATTAACAATGAGGCTAACAGAAGGGCCAAAGTGACACTTGACCAAAAGTGCAGAGGGTTAAGTGTCACAATTTGATGTGTAGGGGTCAAAGTGAGATTTGATGTAAAGTGCAAGGGTACAAAGTGTAATTTACCCTATATTTCTGATCATAAACTGTTTATTAATCTTTTTTAATGTGCGCAAACGTCAACATAGTAATTTGGGTTATATCTTAGTTGTCTAGTGTCCGTTAATACATTCACTTAAATAGATAATAATAACTTTGGAAAAGTGATTACATGTCTCTTATAATCACAAGTCAAGATTTATTTACTTTACTTTTGATTTACATATTTAGATATATTTATTTATTTTTTTATAGTAATATTATGGTTTAAGAAAATGTTTGGTAACTCAAAATTTTGTGGTTCAAATGAATAAAATCTGTTAAAACGACGTCGTTTTTTAAGTAATTTGAGTCATTTGAATCACAAAATTTTAAACTACCTAACATTATTGTTATGGTTTATTATATAAAATTTCCCTCAACATTTTGTAACAAAGCATAGATGACAGCAATGAAGTAAGCAGCAAGCAGCACTGGCCAACAGCTTCTAGTGTTCTTGGTACTGGTGGAATTGACAAGAAGTACACCTCTTTATTTTGTCCATACACAAAGGATTTCCAATACTATCCACCTTCCCCTTGCTTCTTCATAATAAGTTTTATTTTTTATATATATTTTATTATTATTATTTTTTAACCCGACTTATTTAAGCTATGTTTTTCTTATAAGTTGTAAGAAAAATTGTACCAAACAAACATAAACTTTCAACATAAAATAGAGAGAGTTATAAATTACTTTTGTACGTACTTGATGAGTTAGATTGTAAGTTTTAATTGGTTGAGAATTAGAACAATTAAATCTTAATCTAATAACGAATTACTTAAGTTTTTCAATAATAATAAATAGTGCAACAACAACAACACAGACCCATTGGTGATGGTTTATGTCTATCCATTTAGAGCTCAAAGGGAAGAAGAAGAAGAAGAAGAAGAAGAAAGAAGAAGAAGAAGAAGAAAAAGAAGAAAAAAAAAAAAGTTAGGTGTGAAGTGAAAGCTAGAGATTTCGTGCCGACGAAAAAGTGCATTTGAAATCACCCTTAAAACCATTCTTAGGCCCTGTTTGGTTAGCAGGATTCATAGCGAAGAGATTAAAGATCTGTTTGATTTAGTTTTAGAGTAATGATTTGACTGTGAAATTTTGTTTTGAATTTTGAGTTTTTGAATCATAATTTGAAAAGATAAAATTTATTTGTTTATGAGTTTTAGAAATAGTTTTGGGATGATTTGTAATTTTTATATATATATATTGATTGATATATAGAATGTGAGAAGAGAGAGCAGAGAGAAAAAGTGAATGATTGATTGAATAATAATAATAAAAAAAAAATAAGAGAACAGTTTTGAAAGTAATTTTGAATTGTATTTCAAAAATATGTTTGATTAACATGTTTCATTTAAGGAAAAAGATCCGAACCCCCCTGTGGTGGTCACCCCCACAACCCCCACAGGCCTCTCATTGGCCATTTTTTTTTTTTTTTTTTTTCTCTCTCTTTCTTCTCCTCTTCCAATCACCAACCCCCATGTGTGTGGGGGGTGGTGGGGGTTGCTGATTGAGGGGGTCTCAATCACAGCCCTTCATTTAAATCATGATTTAAAAACAAAATCATGATTTGAAAATTATTTCAAACGCTACCTAATAATCTTATGAATTAATACAGGGTTAGTTATTCAATTAAAACTGAAATCCTTTTGGTTTTTGTATTTTAGGTGTAATATTATTACAAAAATATGTAATATTGTTATAAAATGTGTAATTTCATTTTTGGTAATATTTATTACAAAAATGTATAACATGGCTAAAAAATACATAATAGAATATAGAATTTCCTACACTTTGTAATCTCATGGAATAGATTCAAAAAATTAAGTAATTTTTTAGAATTTCATGAAAGTGACCCTCCTAAATTATATAGTTGAAAAGAATGCCAGCTCTATGGGAACTGCGAAATAAGACACCTCTTTTTTTTCGAAATTATTGTTATTATTATTATTATTACTATTATTTTTAGGTCTTTAGTGATATTTTTTTCAAAATTATGTCAAAAATTTTTTTTTCTCCAGTTTGCCTTGTGTAGAAGAATCTAAAAAGTAAATGAAAAATCCAAAATAAGCACAAAAAAAATCTACTATTTTTTGCTATTATCATTGTCATTATCATTATTCTTTTATTCTTCATTTTTTGAAATTTTTCTATGACAATTCTCTGAATTTCTTTGTGATCATAACATAGAAATTTCTCATTCACTCTGAATTTTCTCTGTGAAATTTCTCTGTCTGTGAAATTTTTCTGAATTTCAGTCACAGAAAAATTTGTTTGAGTTTTGTTTGTGAACTGAAAGTTCTCTGTACTCAAAATTTCTTTGTGCTGAAATTTCTATGTTAAAATGTTGAGAGACCCCAACTATTATGAAAATATTGTATGGCTTTGATCTTATAAAATCTTAATATAAGGGACTTTAAACTAAAACCACAAAATTAATAAATTGAGTTGTTTTGTGTATTTTTTATTTTATTTTTTTTAAATATAAAAATTTAAAAAATTGTAAACTCAAACAACAAATTGTAGATTTGTTTTTAATTTTTTTTATTTATTGAATTTGTTTGTGCATATTTTTTGCAAACAATATCATGTATTATGAGTAAAACGAAAATGAGAGATGTTAAAAAAAAAAATACAGAAAACATGAAATAGATAACAAAAGATAAAATTTGTGTGTGAAATTTGTTTCAAACCTGTAAAATAATAATATAAATTTCATAAATTCGTTGCCTATTCTGACTTTCACTTTACTCACTATTCTTTCATTTCCAATCTTTATATCTTATCTATTGATTCATCTATTTTATATTTTTGTTAAAAAATCAACATCGGCTCAATATAGATTGATTAGTTTCAGATAGTAATGATGCTAACGGGAAAAAAATAAATAAAAAATAGAGACATAGATTAGTTACATATAGCGAAATAGTTATAGATAGATATCGGATTTTTCTATTTTACAGGTATATATAAATAAAAGGGTAACACTTTGCCCTTTTATGTTTTGTCATTTTTTTATTGTAGCCGTTAAAATTTATTTTTTTCTCACTTTGACTTTTTATGTTTCAAGATTTTTTTCCAATTTACTCCGAACTACCACGTTAACTACTACATAATATAAAAAATATATTATCATATAGAGATTTGGGTTTGAGTAATAAAATTGTCTTATGCCATGTGACTTATTAAGTGTCGTTTGGGAAGTGGATTGACTTTTTGACTTTTTGGATTGTTTTAGCCTGGGCTAAAAATTTTAGTTTGAGAAGGATTTTTTGATTTTTTTGACTTTTTTTGTGAGAGAAGAATGTAATAATTATAGGTTGGATGTGATGTTTTGTTTGTTATGACTAAAATAGCCTATTTTGTTTTTTGTGGCTAAAATAGCAACAAACCATCTTCCCAAACCTAATGTGTTATTTTTTTTTGTCTAATTTTACATATAAATTAGCTTCTGGAGTAAATTTAAAAAAATTTAAAACATGAAAGGCGGAAATAAGAAAATGGCCAAATATAGAAAGGACAAAGTGTAATTTATCCATTAATAAATCACAATACAAACCATAAATTATGTGATAGAGTTGGCAATTATAAATTATAAATTTTATCGGTTGATGGGCTAACTAATAAGATTTAAAAAAAAAAAAAAATCAAGAATTTTTTTCTACACCAATAAACAAATACATATATTCTATTTTAAAATATAATGAATTTTTTATTATCAATAAAAATCATTAATTTTAACAATTTTAATAATCAAATATGCATACTTGATGTGAATTTGAAGTTTTGATATAATTTTTTTCTAGAGTTGATACACTTATCTTATTGTTTGTTTTTTTTTTTTTTTTAATAAATCTAGTTCATTATAAAACTCATAAATAGTGAGATAGATAATTATAATTTTAAATTTATATTGTGCCAACTTTAAATTTAAATTAATAGATTACTTGCCATATTTATTAGCTCTCAAATTCGAATTTTGAAATAGATTAAATTACTTTTCTAAAAGCCATAAATCAAGCAATATTGATTTTTTTTTTTAATGCTTAAATGAGAGCTAGCCAATACATTTTTTGTTTTAATTATTTAAAATAGAAAATTAAGAATTTTAATTTGAGACGTTAGAGCTATAAGAATACTTCTCCTTAAAAATCCTCGTTTACTTAATATATATAGATATAGTATACCATTAAAAAAAAAAAAATTGTAGCTAGAGGTTCTAAATGTATTGAAAAAATTTACATGAATCTTGACAAAGAAATAAAATTTTCAACTCACAAAATGTAACATCTTTGGCTTTTTAAGATCACCTTAATATATTTGAATGAATTCTATCTAAAATCTAAATTTTGAATTAAGGCATAAGCGGTTCGGTTTGGTCAAATAGAGAAAAAATTTAGGATAAATTACAAATACACCCCCTGAGATTTGCTTAAAATACGAATTATCCCTTGTGATTTGGAAAATTACAAATACCTCCCTGTCATAATTTTTTATTTAACAGAATTAATTAAAAAAATGAAAATTTTAATTGTTCACCTATACAATAATAAAATTATCTGAATTATTAATTGAAACAAAATTTTAACATTATTAAAAACGGCTAATTAACTGATGATTTATTAATAAAATGACTTATTTGTTATGAAATTAGAAACCTTAGGGGACATAATGTAATTTCTAGAATAATACGAATAATTTATAATTTAAGTAAATTTTAAGACTTGTGCTTTTAATTTACCTAAAAATTTAATATTGAACCAAACCCTTCAACCATTTCGTTTTGTTGGTTAATAAACTCAAATACACCACATACTACTATTCGGTTTTGTTGGTTTGCTATAAATAAATAATTCACGAGATTTTAACGGGTTTTATAAAAATTTGTAAAATCTTACATTGAAAATAAATAAAGAAAAAAAAGAGTAAAATTGTTCTATAAATGTCTTCCTTTACAAAACATATTAATCACTTATCTTCTAATCTATAAAGAATTAAAATCTAAAAATATTTAAATATAATATAATATTTTAGACAATTCAATTTATATCAATGTAAAATTTTTTAAAATCAATATAGACCACACATTTTGAAAAATAGGACTGCAAATCAAAATTTTAATCAATCTTAAATGGTTGATTTAGTTACTTTTAAGTATTAAAGTAGAAATTACACAAAAACGTAGTCACACACATGTTTGAGTTTAATTTTTAAAAGATAAAAGTGGGTTTTTCCCTCATCATAGAACAAATCCCACATTATGAACAAAAACGTAACACTTCAATATAACACACTAAAAAACTTCTTGGTACATTTTTCCCAAATGTAACGACGTAATACTCGAAAAAAACTCTTTAATGTATTTTTTTCAAATGTAATACTCTAATGTAACACAAAAATAAAATAAAATAAAATAAAATTCTTAGTGTACTTTTCCCAAAAGTAACACTCTAATCAATATAATTCCAAACGTAATACTCCAATGTAACACAAAAAAACTCATTAATGTACTTTTTCCAAATGTAATACTCATAGTTTGAAAATGAATTTTTGTACTATTTTAGGAATGGTTTAAAGAATTTCACATCTTTTTTTTGGAGTGTTATATTAGAACGTTACGTTTGGGAACACTAAGAATTTTTTTGTATGTTACATTAGAGTGTTACACTAAGGAGTTTTTTTTGGAGTGTTATATTGGAATGTTACTTTTAATAAAAGTATACTAAGGATTTTTTTTTAAAGTGTTACATTTGAATATTACATTAAAGTGTTATAGATTGAAATTATACATTTGCCCAAAGCTTACTAAGGAGTTTCTGTTCTCCTTTTGAAATGTTTGAATAATCTTACATTCTTTTGGAATGTTTGAAAGATCTTATATTTCAAGTTATTTTTATACTCATTTTGAAATGTTTTTCAAATAAAAAAGATTCCCATATAAAAATTAATCTCAAATTTGTTGGAAATGGTTATAAAATTCTGAGTAAAACCTGAATTTTTTCCCATGTTTGGTCTAATTTTTAAGTGGGCTCCGTGCATCGATTTACACGGGTCAAAGTGGTAACGCGTTCTATGCCGCATTGTGATTCACGTGGTATATTTGGTTGCTCAAAACCATTACCGAGTGAATGGGAAATTGAAGCCAAAGTATGCTCCATGGAAATGGAGTTTTGGTAAAAATTCCTTAAAGGTTTGAATAAGGCTTGTCCCACATTGATTTGGTGGGAGATTTTTAAAGGGTTTATAAGGCATGGGTTTGGTACTTGGGGTGTGCCCCAAGGGGTACCCAAGTGTTTTAGAGGAGAGGTTATGGGCAAAATGGACTAGACCCATTGGACCCAAAAACCATCACACACGCGCGCGCGCCGCCGTTCGTCGGGCGGACTGGGCTAGACGCGGGTGTCAGGTTGGGTTGGGCTTGTTGTTCGGCCCAATACTAATCTTTTTGAGCCAAAAACATTTGATGGTTTGGATTTACTGTTCATCCAAACAGGGCCCTTCCCGTTTTCAAACAGAATCAAACTGATTTGGATTTACTGTTCATCCAAGCAGGGCCCAACAATATGTAGCTGTTTGAACTCAACAGCTTTAAATCTGTTTGAATTTCAAACCAAACAGTGCCTAAACAGTATGTATCTGTTTAATTCAAATTGAACAGGTACAGTACCTGTTCAATTCAAAACCAAGAGCCACCTTTACATCTATAAATAGACTAGCCTTCCATTTGGATTTTTACTCCAATTTTCGTACTCCATCCTCTGCTTTAAATCTCTGCATTTTGCTGCATTTTATTTCTAAAAGAAAGAGTATAAATACTTAGTGTGTTCAACGAACGATTAAATTGTAGTGCTTCTTTTATTCGTTGAAAAGATCATTTTATCTTGAGAGATAGACGTCCAAATTCTGAAAGCACTGTGGAGAGGACGAATCTGTCTTAAGGACACAGTGTTAAACACTGGACTTGATCAGAAAAGTTATTCAAAGAAATTAACCAAGTAAGTTGTTTAATTTTATTATGTTTTTATTTGTTTATTTAATCAGATTTTAATTTTGCTTTTGTAACAAAATAAAATATGTTATTTATTTATCTATTTATTATTTCGAGTTTGATTTTTGTAATCAAACAAATTCTCTCATTTTCTTTATTTCTTTAAATTCTAGTTGTTGTTTTGTACACAATAGAATTAAATCTTTTAAATACAGTGAAGATTGTTTCAACAATCTTAAGACAAATTTCTTTTTGGTATCTTTATTGTATTTAATTTTCTGTGTTTTCAAAGTAATATTCTGGTTGGAAAAACAAATAGTGATTTATACTATTTGACAGATAGTAGTAATATACTGGCTCTTTTCTTTGACAACTAGTAGTAATATACTGGTGTTATTAACAATTGCAGAATATTATTTGGTATTATAGAAAATTATTTTGGTGTTTTATTTTTCTTGTTTTAGTAACAAGGAAAATAAAATTATTTTGTGTTATAATTTATTTTCTGGTTTTAGTAACTAGAAAATTAATTTGTGTTTTAATTTTTCTGATTTTTGTAATAAGAGATTATGGCTACTACAACTGAAACTGCATCTGGCAGTGGTGCTCCTATTGTTACACCTACATTGGTCCCTATCCAGAACCATGTTCATGTACCAATCAATCATGGAGAAAAACCAGAAAAATTTAATGGTACCGAGTTTAAGAGATGGCAACAGAAGATGTTGTTCTATCTTACAACTCTTAATTTGGCCCGGTTTCTCCATGAAGAGGCTCCAGCACTTAAAGAGGGGGAAAGTGATCGGCAAGTTGTTGCCACTGTAGATGCTTGGAAACATTCAGATTTCCTGTGCAGAAACTACATCCTCAATGGCCTTGACAACATGCTGTATAATGTATACAGTCCTCTGAAGTCAGCAAAAGAATTGTGGGATTCTTTGGAGAAGAAATACAAGACAGAGGATACCGGCACGAAGAAATTTATCGTCGGTAAATTTCTGGATTTTGTTATGGTAGACTCCCAAACGGTAATATCTCAAGTTCAAAGTTTTCAAATAATTTTGCATGATATTCATTCAGAAGGTATGTCTCTTAGCGAGTCTTTCCAAGTCGTTGCTTTGGTGGAAAAGTTACCACCGGCTTGGAAAGATTTCAAAAATTATTTAAAACATAAATGCAAAGAGATGACCATGGATGAGTTGATTGTAAGATTAAGAATTGAGGAAGATAACCGAAAGGCTGAAAAGAGGAATGGGAAAAATCCCATTGAGTCTAAGGCTAATGTGGTTGAACAAGTTCAAAAACCACATAACAAAAAGAGGAAGTTTACTGGAGATAGTCCTAAACAAGGCAACAACAATGGTAACAAGAAGTTTAAAGGAAAATGCTATAACTGTGGCAAGACTGGACATCGAGCTTCTGACTGCCGCCGCCCTACGAAGGATCATGGAAGTACAAGTAAGAAGACCACCAATCAGGCCAATGTAACAGAATTGGATTACATCTCTGACGGAGTGAATGACATCAACCTCTCTGCTGTGGTGTCTGAAGCTAACTTGGTTTGAAATCCCAAAGAGTGGTGGGTTGACACTGGAGCAACTCGTCACATATGTGCGGACAAGAAGATGTTCACTACCTACAATGAGGCTGCAAATGGTGAACAACTTTTCATGGGAAATTCTTCTACTTCTACTGTGGTTGGACAAGGGAAAGTAATCTTGAAGATGACATTAGGGAAAGAACTGACCCTCAACAACGTACTGCATGTATCTGACATCCGGAAGAATTTAGTTTCTGGTTCTTTGTTAAGTAAAAATGGTTTTAGGTTTGTTTTTGAGTCTGATAAGTTTGTATTAACAAAGAGTGGTATGTATGTTGGTAAGGGATACATGAGTGATGGTCTCTTTAAACTAAATGTAATGACAGTTGTACCAAAAGTTGCTATGAATGAGAATAATACATCTTCTGCTTATATTCTTGAGTTGAATTTATGGCATGGTAGATTAGGTCATGTAAATTATGATGCTTTGCGTAGATTAATTGGTTTGGATTATATACCAAAGTTTGAAATTAATCCTAATCATAAATGTGAAGTTTGTGTAGAAGCAAAACTAATTAAGGCTCCATTTAAATCGGTTGAAAGAAAAACCGAACCTCTAGAATTAATTCATACTGATGTATGTGATCTAAAATTTATTCAAACTAGAGGAGGCAAAAAGTATTTCATAACATTTATCGATGATTGCATAAGATATTGTTATGTTTATTTACTTAGAAGTAAAGATGAAGCCTTAGAAATGTTTAAACTCTACAAAACAGAAGTTAAAAATCAATTTGATAAAACCATTAAAATGGTTAGAAGTGATAGGGGTGGTGAATATGATGCACCATTAAATGAATTTTGTGCACAACATGTCATTATTCACCAAACTACAGCTCCTTATTCTCCACAGCAAAATGGAATTGCTGAAAGGAAGAATAGAATCCTAAAAGAAATGATGAATGCCATGTTACTAAGTTCAGGTTTACCACAGAACTTGTGGGGGGAAGCAATATTGTCTGCTAATTATGTTCTTAATAGAATACCCCACAAGAAAACCAACAGCACTCCTTATGAATTGTGGAAAGGTTGACCACTTTCCTACAAATACTTAAAAGTGTGGGGGTGTTTGGCAAAAGTTGAAGTTCCTGTTCCTAAAAAAACAAAAATTGGACCAAAAACAGTAGATTGTGTGTTTATTGGTTATGCTCAGAATAGTAGTGCATATCGGTTTCTGACTTATAAATCAGAAATACCTGATATAAATGTGAACACTATTATAGAGTCAAGGAATGTTGTGTTTTTTGAACATGTCTTTCCTTACAAGAAAGGACAGGAATTAAGTTCACAGAAAAGAACTTATGATTGTATACAAAGTCAAGAGACTAATGACAATCAAACACAAGAGACTAGTAATGGTCTCAACCAACAAGATTTAACTGATGATGAACCAAGAAGAAGTTAGAGAGCGAGAACATCTAAATCCTTTGGTCCAGATTTTCTGACATACTTGTTAGAAAATGAACCTCAAAGCTTTAAGGCAGCAATGATAGGTCCTGAAGCACCTTTGTGGAAAGAGGCTGTTAATAATGAAATTGAATCCATTATGCAAAATCATACTTGGGAATTGGTGGATCTTCCACCAGGTTCTAAACCTCTTGGATATAAATGGATATTCAAGAGAAAAATGAAAGCAGATGGTTCAATTGACAAGTATAAACCGAGACTTGTAGTTAAAGGTTACAGACAAAAGGAAGGTCTGGACTATTTTGACACATATTCCCCTGTGACAAGAATAACATCCATTCGCATGCTTATTTCTATAGCAGCGTTGTTTAATTTAGAAATACATCAAATGGATGTTAAGACAGTTTTCTTAAACGGTGATCTAAATGAAGAGATCTATATGGAGCAACCCGAAGGGTTTGTAGTATTAGGGCAAGAAAAGAAAGTTTGTCAACTTGTAAAATCCCTTTATGGATTAAAACAAGCACCTAAGCAATGGCATGAAAAATTTGATCATGCAATACTTACTAATGGGTTTAAAATAAATGAATGTGACAAATGCGTCTATGTTAAAAACACTGACCAAGGATATGTCATAGTTTGTCTTTATGTGGATGACATGCTTATCATTGGAAGCAGTCAAAACATGATCAAATCAACTAAGCAAATGCTTAACAAAAGATTTGATATGAAAGATGTGGGGGTCGCAGATGTTATATTAGGAATGAAAATTACTAAAACATCTGACGGATATGCATTATCTTAATCTCATTATATTGAGAAAATTCTTGATAAATTTATCAAGGATGATTTGAATTTAGCAAGAACACCTGTCGACATCAGTCTTTATTTATCGAAAAATAAAGATAATGCAATGTCTCAGTTAAAATACTCCCAAATCATTGGAAGCCTAATGTACCTAATGAATTGTACTCGTCCTGATATAGCTTATGCTATCAGTAAATTGAGTAGGTACACTAGTAACCCCGGATAAGACCATTGGAAAGTGATCATTCGGGTTCTTAGATATCTAAGATTCACCCGTGATCATGGTTTGAACTTTACTCGATATCCAGCAGTACTTGAAGGTTATTGTGATGTCAATTGGATATCGGATACTAAAGATTCAAAATCCACTAGTGGATATGTCTTTACTCCAGGAGGCGCTGCTGTTTCTTGGAAGTCCACGAAACAAACTTGCATCGCACGATCCACAATGGAATCCAAGTTCATTGCTTTAGATAAAGCAGGTGAAGAAGTAGAATGGCTTCGTCACTTCTTAGAAGACATTCCAATGTGGCCAAAACCTGTGCCAGCTATTTGCATTCATTGTGATAGTCAATCTGCAATAGGTAGGGCACAGAATCATATGTATAACGGTAAGTCACGACATATTCGTCGTCGACATAATACCATAAGGTAATTGTTGTCAAACGGGATAATCTCAATAAATTATATAAAATCTAAAGAGAATATTGAGGATCTGTTAACAAAAGGTTTGACAAAAGAGCTAGTGTATAGTTCATCAAAGGGGATAGGATTAAAGCCTATTACATAAGAGTCGTCATAATAGTAACCCTACTTAAATGACTGGAGATCCCAAGAACTAAGTTCAAAGGGACAACTAAGTTATGTATGGCTCGCCAGAAATCACCAAGGGATTAAAATTCCCTACCCATTCCTATGGTGAGAGTGATATCTGCAACATATGTTGTCTACAGGGTATAAGGATAAGCTTTGCTTTTAATGATTACTTATATCTGGATTAAGGTATAAAATCAAGACGAGTATGAGGAGATACTCACAATAAGAATCACCTATATGAGTGTTGAACTGGGGCCGGTTCTATGAGAATGAAAGAGGCTACATTCTCTAGAAACACTCATGAAAATTAGGAGCGTTCAAGGCCAAAATGAACACAACAGTGAGAACCACGATGTGTTAGAAGATATTTTGTGTGAAATCTATTGTCTTGGCTTACACAAACGGCTGAACAATTCAAGGCATCGCGTCCATTGGTTAGCAAGTAAGTCTAATAGGTTATCACTAGGAAAGGTTCAAGGCCGAAAACTACCTATCCTGATGCAAGATATTTTCAACTTATACTCTTTCGTTAAGTCTGCATATTGTTGCATTTCCGTTGTCATCAAATTCTATTCATGTGGGGGATTGTTGGAAATGGTTATAAAATTCTGGGTAAAACCAAAATTTTTTCCCATGTTTGGTCTAATTTTTAGGTGGGCTCCGTGCATCGATTTACACGGGTCAAAATGGTAACGCGTTCTATGCCGCGTTGTGATTCACGTAGTATATTTGGTTGCTCAAAACCATTACCGAGTGAATGGAAAATTGAAGCCAAAGTATGCTCCATGGAAATGGATTTTTGGTGGAAATTCCTTAAAGGTTTGAATAAGGCTTGTCCCACATTGATTTGGTGGGAGGTTTTTAAAGGGTTTATATGGCATGGGTTTGGTACTTGGGGTGTGCCCCAAGGGGTATCCAAGTGTTTTAGAGGGAGATGTTATGGGCAAAATAGACTAGACCCATTGGACCCAAAAACCACCACACACTCGTGCACGCGCCGCCGCCGTCCGGTCGGTCGGGCGGGCTGGGCTTGGGTGCGAGTGTGAGGTTGGGTTGGGCTTGTTCGGCCCAATACTAATCTTTTTGGGCCAAAAACATTTGAATTAAACCGGAAATAAACTGGTTTGGATTTACTGTTCATCCAAATAGGGCCCTTCCCGTTTTCAAACAGAATTAAACTGATTTGGATTTACTGTTCATCCAAACAGGGCTCTTCCCGTTTTTGAACCCAACAGCTTTAAATCTGTTTGAATTTCAAACCAAACAGTACCTAACAGTATGTATCTATTTAATTCAAATTGAACACGTACAGTACCTGTTCAATTCAAAACCAAGAGCCACCTTTACATCTATAAATAGACTAGCCTCCTATTTGGATTTTTACTCCAATTTTCGTACTCCATCTTCTGCTTTAAATCTCTACATTTTGCTGCATTTTATTTCTGAAATAAAGAGTATAAACACTTAGTGTGTTCGACGAACGATTAAATTGTAGTGCTGCTTTTATTCGTTGAGAAGATCATTTTATCCTGAGAGATAGACGTCCAAATTCTGAAAGCATTGTGGAGAGGACAAATCTGTCTTAAGGACACAGTGTTAAACACTGGACTTGATCAGAAAAGTTATTCAAAGAAATTAACCAAGTAAGTTGTTTAATTTTATTATGTTTTTATTTGTTTATTTAATCAGATTTTAATTTTGTTTTTGTAACAAAATAAAATCTGTTATTTATTTATCTATTTATTATTTTGAGTTTGATTTTTGTAATCAAACAAATTCTCTCATTTTCTTTATTTCTTTAAATTCTAGTTGTTGTTTTGTACACAATAGAATTAAATCTTTTAAATACAGTGAAGATTGTTCCAACAAAATTTAATTCTCATAGATTGTGTATCTTACCTTTCTAGTACAAAAGAAAAAAGAAAATGAAACATAATAGAAATAAAGGTATAACTGTAAATCTAACTTTTAAATAATATATTAAATCTACATTTCCTAAATCAATAAGACTAATTGATGTATAAAAAAATCTTTAAAACTAAATAGATCATCATTTTAAAAAATGAGATTTATGGATAAATTTTCCTATGTTTAATGAGTTTGGATTACTCTTAAAACAAAAAGACATGTCACATTCAGATTGAGCCACAACATTATAAAGAGTCTGAACTTGTTCACCCTATGAGTATGTCAACGATGCACGCTTTTCGATATGAAATAGTAAAGATTTGTCATTCTCCTCTCAATTTGTTTGGATGAAAAATATTTTCTTATATTTGGTACAATAATAAAAAAAAAAGGTCAATGAAAAACATTTTTCGTGGTTAATAAAAACACAAGTCTATATAGGTATAAATTATTTCTACTTTTAAAAGGTTGAAAACGTTTTTCAAACTAAAGTCTTACTAATATCACTACATTCCACTGCCACTCTCACTTCCACCACCACACCACACAACCATCACAACAGCCACTTCACCACCGCCATTGCCCCGCCACCATGTCACCATTTCCACCTCCATTTTCATTTCACCACCATTACTAAATATTAAAAATATATATATATATATATATTTTTCATTTCACCATCATTTAAAAATGTTTTTCACTCAAATACACGGAGAGTAAGATAAAACCAATACATTGCTTTAAATATGAAGTTTAAATTTTTATACTATTATATTTTGTGTATTATTCCACCAATAAAACGAGTGTCTGAACAAAGTTATAAAAGTCTCGTGGCATTAATTATTTTTTCCAACTCTAGAATTTCTGTGGTCTACTGCACTCGCACAAAAATAACATTTAAATTTTTTTATTTTCTTTTGAGTTTGACACACCACATGATAAAAATCATTCCACACTAGTTAAAATTATCCTATTTTTGTAAATACTAATTTGAGAAATTTTATGATATTATCACTAGTGGCCCAGGATTATTAGATTTCTTAAACTGAATATTAAAATAAGATTTTATCTAAATAAATCTTTAAAAAGTTAGTCTTCAACACTAAAGTTTTTTAAAATTTTCTTATGGACCTTAGTCCACAGTTTAATTGATCTAATGGTGAAGTCATCTCTGGATTTTGCACCTTTCAAGCAATGCATGATGTAAGATTTCACTCACTGTTGACATTTTACTAAGTTAAAAATTGAATTTTAAGTTAAATATGATAAGTTACCATCCAATTAAAAATTGTACCTTTTTTTTAAATGATAATTTTTTTTTTTTTAACCAAACCCCACAAAAAATCTGAGTCATAAGTCGACCATGCAAGATGCGCGCCACAAATTAATCTTTTTAAATTTTTATTAATTCTTCTTTATATGTTGACCCGCCAATTAACAAGTCATGGTAGCAAAACTTTTTCCAATTATGCACGTTCTATGATAATGCCTAGTCTACTTGACTAACAAGTCATGGTAGCAAAAATTATTTGAAAAGAAAAATTAATTGAAAAAAAAAAATTATTAGTCAAATTTTTAAATTTCTGTTTAAAAACTAACATAAATTCATTTTTTGAGTTTATGTTTTTTTTCTTAAATTTATAAATTGAGACAACTATTTATAAACCAAAAAAATTATGAAACAAATTTTTATGACAGTTTTTAAAATTTTTGTAAATATAAACTGAAAACTGAAAACGAAATGGTTAACCAAACAGGCCTAGACGTCTGTAATTTCTCAACACAATGTTCCACCAATCTCGCCAAGTCCAGATGGTGAGTGCTGCCTATTATCTAGACTTGCTCAGCCTTCAAAAAGACTTATTGACATGGCCTAAGTCGATATCATCCTTGCCAAAGTTTCCACTAATCTTGCCAAGTTCAGATGGTGAGTGCTGCCTATTATCTTGACTTGTTTAGCTAAGAAAAAGACTTCTTGACATGGCCTAAGCCATCAAGATGCTTCACTGCAACTTTGATTTTGCCGTTGCTTAGAAGAGTTCCTTCAAAGACCAATATCCATATCATCCTTGCCAAAGTTTCCTTTTGAAATTATATCAGTCAGTGACTTTGAGCTCGATTCTATAAGAGAATCTCATGGGCATTCCCGGCACTTCTTGATCTAAATAATCCTCCTTGGTTTCATCAGTTCCTCTTTTTTACCTTGCACTACAAGAAAAGGGGGTTTAAAAGACGGAACTTTTTGTGTCGGTACATTTGCCGTCGCAAAAAATGACTTTTTGCGACGGCACGACTTGCCATCGCAAAAAATGTGACTTTTTGAGACGGCATGATTTGCGGTTGCCAAAAAATATGACTTTTTGAGATGGCACAACTTGCCGTCGCAAAAAATAGAGTATTTGCATCTGCATAAAATGCTGTCGCGAAAAATGAGAGTATTTGCGATGGTAGAAATTGCTTTTGCAAAAAAAAAAAATAGAGTATTTGTGACGGCAGAGATTGCTGTTGCAAAAAAAAAAAAAAAATAGAGTTTTTG
Source organism: Camellia oleifera (assembly GCA_022316695.1). Classification (NCBI taxonomy): domain Eukaryota; kingdom Viridiplantae; phylum Streptophyta; class Magnoliopsida; order Ericales; family Theaceae; genus Camellia; species Camellia oleifera. Next base: position 108,452,837 of record CM039315.1, on the reverse strand, counting down.
TGACGACACCAGCTGTAGTTGCAAAAAAAAAAAAAATATATATATATATATAGTGGCTTTGAGACGGCTTCATATATATATAGTCACAAAATGGTTTAAATAAATGTAATGGTATTTTTCTGTCACAAAAAAAAAAAAAAAAACGACGTCGTTTTACTCTTGTGAACATTTCTCTTTTCACCAATTTTTTCATTTTCCTATCTCTCTGTCTCTGTCTCTTTTCTCTTTTTTTCTCTCACTCATCACTCTTCTCTGTCTGTCTGTCTGTCTCTCTCTCTCCCTTTCTCTCTTTCTCTATGTGTCTCTGTTTCACTTCTCTTTCTCTTTCTCTCTCTTACTCATCACTCTTCTCTGTCTGTCTGTCTTTCTCTTTCTTTCTGTGTCTCTATCTTTGTCTCTCTTCTCTTTCTTTCTCTCACTCATCATTCTTCTCTGTTTGTCTGTCTGTCTATTTCTCTCTTTCTCTCTGTGTCTCTCGCCCATCTCTCATTTCTTTTCTCTCTATCTCTCTTCTCTCTTTGTCTCTCTTCTCTTTATCTCTCTTGCTCTCTCATTCATCTCTCTCTGTCTCTCTCTCGTTTAAACCGCCTAGGCATGAGAGACTTGTGGGAGAAGACGGGACTCCAATCGGGTTCTTGGTTTGGGAGTTAGAGCCGAATTTCGGTGTAGGCAAACTAGTTCATTAAGAAATTTGAATTGGAGGTATTGACGCCCCAAAATCTCTAAATGACGTTGGTTTAGCACAGAACTTGGCACACACGACCGCCTAGGCACGAGAGTTTTGTGGAAGAAGACGAGACTCCAATCGGGTTCCCGGTTTGGGAGTTAGAGTCGGATTTTCGTCTAGCCAAAATTATTTACTTAATTATCTTTGTAATTATATAGTAGTTAAGTTTTTTATGTTTTTTTGTAATTAAAATATTAACACATAATTATATTGTCATTAATTATTTTTATTTTTTATTTTCAGATATTTTCCGAGTAGCAGTTTGCTTCTTGTGGAATGCAGGCGTGTGAAGATTGAGATTAATTTTTGTTTTTCTTACCCACGGAAGAATCATGAGGGAAACTTTTGGTTTTGATTTACGTTATTTTGAATTGTGAACAACATTATGTATTTAAACATTGTATATGTATTATGCAATATTATGTAGTGGGATAATTTTGCTAATGTGTTGTAATGAATGCAAGAATATTTTTATTGTGGATGAATTGTTATTTTTATATTGAAATTTTAATATTATTATGTAATTATTGGTTTCTTTTTCAATTATTTTTCATTTAATACAGGTAATTTTCATATTTTTAATAATTTTATAGCAATTTTTTTTTTTTTGAGACGGCACCACATTGCCGTCGCAAATGATGTTGGCAGATGAGACAAAAACCTTTTGCAACGATATTCTTTGTTGTTGCAAATAATCTTTTTAGCAACAACATGGCGTGCTGTCTCAAATATTTTTTTAGCGACGGCAGGTATCCCGTTGCAATAAAAATACTTTAGCGACGACATTTTTGCTGTCGCAAATAACACCATTAGTGACGGCAACAAAGTGTCATCTCAAAAAATCTCAGATTTTTTCATATTAATGGTGACGGTAGAATTCCGTCGCAAAAAGGCAACTTTGCCTTCGCAAAATGGCGACGGCATCGTGCTGTCGCTAGAACCTTTTAGCAACGCTTTTTGTTGCGACCTCTCACTTGTCGTCGCTAAAAGTCATCTGCCGTCGCAAAAAAGCTTTTGAGACGGCACTTTGAGTAATTGTGACGGCATTTTGCCGTCGCAAAAAGTCAATTTTTTTGTAGTGTTGGAACGGAAAAGGATAAATTAGAAATACACCCCCTGAGATTTACTTAAATTACAAATTATCTCTGTGATTTTAGAAATTACATTATGCCCCCTAAGGTTTATAATTTCATAACAAATAGGTCATTTTGTTAATAAATCATCAAGTTAATTAACAGTTTTTAATAATGTTAAAATTTTATTTCAATTAATAATTCAGATAATTTTATTTTTTAATTAATAAATTTTATTAATTAACAATTAGAAATTAGAAATTTCAAGTGATCTAAATTTTATTTCGATTAACAATTAGAAATTTCACTTTTTCAATTAATTCTGTTAAATAAAAAATTCTGATAGGGAGGTATTTGTAATTTTCCAAACTACAGGGGACAATTCATATTTTAAGTAAATCTTAAGGGGTGTATTTGTAATTTATCCAAAGGAAAACAAAGACGAAAATTATAATAAATAGACCGGAAAAACGCTCCAAGTCTAGATACCAGTTTGATTACAAATTGATTATTGACTGGTCTTTATATTTATCTTCATTGAGATGATCTCTGTTAGTATATATAGAGCATTTTCCACTTGAATTTTTATTGGAAACATCACTTGAACAAAACAGAGTAGCTCTGTAGTAGCAACTACTTAAACAGGCTTGCTTGAAACTACTTCATGTCTATCCATTAATAGCATTTGACATGTCAGCCTCAACAATGAGGTAGGTAACATTCTTTAGCTCTATGAGCTTGTGATGTTTTGAAGCTTTGCAGAACAAAGGAATAATTTCAGAGCATTCAAGATTATGATGCTTATAATTTATTTATCTATTTAAAATAGCTTACTTGTATTGCTATTAGCTACTTTCGAGTAACTGTGGTCCAAACTTGCCCCACTATCGTACCATATCTACTGCGAACTAGTGGTGGCTTAAGGAGTAGGCGCTCTATTTAGGAGGGCCCTACTAATATATATATATATATACACATAAAAGAACTTCTACTCAAAATAATTCTCACAAAAAAAAAAAAAAAAAAAGTAGCAAAATATAGCTCAGTAAATAAATAAAAATGATTATATCTTAAATTATCAAACAAGAATAACACTTCATGAGTTATCTTAGACTATCAGTCAAATCATAAAGAGAGAAAACAACCGCTTTTACTGGAGGACATTTACATTACACCTCTTCCATTATCTGGTCAAGTCAAAAAATAAATTAGTAAAAGGCCTTTTTATCAAAATTATTTTGATTGTAAAGGTTAGGGAAATTGTTAAGAATTTTAAATAAAAATTAAAAAAAAAACAATAGTACAAAGGGCCCCAATTATATTTTTCGCCTTCATTCAAATAGGCTTGATCGATGTAGTGCACAGTTTAGTCATTGAACGCATAACAGTTTGGGCATTGATCTAATGCGCAGAATCGATGTAAAAAAATGATACAAGAAAAATATTGCAAATCAGATTTCAGTTTATCCATTTCATGTTACAAATCAGTAGATTTCGAGAAAGCAGAGGGGGAAAAACATGGCAGTAGAATTTTTTGTTCATCATGTCACACTCTTTTTGTTTTCCAAGTCAAGCTTAAAGTGAGAAAAAAAAAAATTGCACATTCTGCAAACTAACTGATGTACAAAATGTTTTCTTTCCGAGCAATTCAAGAGCATAACCCTTTAACCAAATTAATTAGTCATAAAATGGCTCCAAATTTGTCCAAAATATAAGCTGGATTTGTTCCTTCTTCGAACTTAATTTACTATTCTTTGACACATCATTTGGAGAATAAAGTTTGAACCATAACCCACTAATTTGATATTCTCTTGTTTTACTTGAATCATGAGAAACTCTAACACTCTCACAAAATATCTATCTACTTCACCTTCACTATAGAACTTGAAAATGTTTGAATTAAAACTATGGGAAATCTAATCTTGCTCACTATATTTATGTGGTTTTGTGTGTACTATGGAAATGATGATAGAAGAACTTGAAGAAATAAAAAGGGCAAATATTATTGAGAGAGTTGAAATTTTATCAACTCTACCTAAAACACCATTAATCCTAGTATCATGGATTGTGATTTGCACAAATAAAAATCTTTGATTATAGTTCACTGCATAAGAAATGGAATACAAAAACTTTAAAACAATCAGTTGTAATTTGCTCGTTGGAGTCTACTTTATTTACCTTGGTCCTGATAAAGCTGAAGCAAATAATAGGGTAGCAGCACCAATGGCATCCCCTTGGTGACCAGCGACTGCAATTGGTCTTGGCGCCACAGGAGTTGTGAAGTTATGATCCAAATTGTTTTGAACATCCACAGAACCCTCCAAGACCTTAACCACCACCGACATGGAAGGCCTCCTGGAAAAATCACTTTGTAGACACCACACAGCAACTCTCATCATCTTAACAACTTCTGCTCTATGTGTTTGCATGTTATCATTGTATTTATCAACGATATCCAAAAGTCGTTCCTCTTCTGCTTTCCTCTTAAAAAGATCTAGCAGATGCATATCTTCCTTAGGCTGAGACCTATCCAAATTTTTGCCGCCACATAACATTTCCAAGACCACGACACCAAAGCTATAAAAATCTACTTTCTCGGTGATAATTGAGCTCAACCATTCGGGAGCCAAATAGCCTGATGTTTCCTTCATCATTGTTACAACTTGGCTTTGGTCCCTATCAATTAGTTTTGTGTAATAACCCTCACCACTGATTACTGGTTAACCACAGATTACTGCTAAACTGAGACTGATTATGATAACCAATTGAATTGACTGAAATACTGAACTGACTGATTGAATGTACTGGTTTAAATGCATTTCTATTTGTTTGACTATTAAATTATCTGTCCATGTTTTATGCTTTAAACTACAAATTGAAGGCCTTATTGGCGGCTGAATCCGAAATTGATCTATGTTTTATGATCATTAGAATTTATGGGATTTTATGGTATATTCAATTGAAATGTGATTTAAAATGATTAAATTAGATTAAAATAAGCTAAATCACACAAGTCCAAGTATTTACCCTTTTGCCATGCTTAGTGGGCCACTACCTAAGACTATATTGAAGCCTTATTTCATTCAAACAAAACATTTCCTCAGCCATTTCCTTGAGCTTAACCGACTAGAGAGTGTAAGAGAGAGGAAAAGGCTTGATTTCATCTCATTTTGGCTTGGAAACTTGGTAGAATTAAAGATAATTGCAAAATTGAGCTTCTATACTTGATAATCAAGGTCTAAGGTAGAAAATCCACCTTCTTAAACTTTGTCTTTAAGGTAGTTCTTGCTTGATTCTTGTTATATTGAAAATTGGAGTCAAAATTTGCTTAATATGTTGAATTGAGTAGGAAATGATGCATGCATGTTGCCATTCTTGAGGTTTGAAGAGTATTGTTCATGAAATTCCACATGTATGTTCATATTTTTGCATTGGACCATGAATTCATCTTGTTTATGGAGAAATTGGCTCATTTGAACTAGTGACTAAAGCTTTGAAGTTGTTGAATTCATGCATGTTACACATTCATCATATTCATGAGATTGGTTTGAAATTGCGTTTAATTGAACTACCCTTGGGCTTTGATTTCTCAAATTGAGCTTTGAAACATGTTATACTATGAGTTTATAAGTGTTTTCTAGAAAATTAGCCCAAGAGGATCGAATTTGTTGCATTTGAAACTTGGTTTTGAGCTTGAGGTTCAAATCTGGGATTTCCAGAATTTGGACTCACGCTCGAGCGGGAAAAGTGGCGCTCGAGCGTGAAATTCGTGCTCCCAGCACTTTGCATTGTTTTACAGTACGCTCGAGCGGGTAAGTTCACGCTCGAGCGGGGACCTGAGTCACACGCTCGAGCGTGTGTCGAGCGCTCATCGAGCGTGATTTTCACACATCTAGTACTTTTGCCATGTTTTGTAGACCGCTCGAGCGTGGGAAGTGACGCTCGAGCGGGGAACCTTTGTCTGCATGTCTGCTTGAGCGTAGAAAGCCACGCTCGAGCGTGACCCCTGTTTTCTGGAAATTCTGAAAATGTTTTTAAAGTGCATCTTTGCATCCTCATTCCATTCTAGGCATTCTTAGGCCTAGTTTAAAGCATCTTAATGAGGATATTGATGTAGAACCACACCGAGGCAATTAGGGATTAAGTTATTATTTCCCAACTGTGTAGCTTAGTGGGTGTTCATTCTATAACTGTGTAGGGTTGGTATCCGGAGACGCATACTAGCTTATCTGTAGCCCAGAACTCTGTGAGTAACAACTGTGTAAAGATATGTTCAAATATGAATATCTTCTGAATGGATAAACTGTACTGTTTCTGAATTGATACTGTTAACTGAATGAATGCATGTCCTCTATTCTGAACTGTATTGTGGCATCCATAGCAACTACTGTTACTATTACTGCTACTGTTACAGAGATTTCTGTTAGTTCTTATCTTGGAACTTCTGTTTACTGTTATGATGGCCATCATTGATTGCTCGGTCTTTCAAGACCTATTGTTTACTGTACTGTCTTGCTAATGGATATACCACATATGACTGTTATGACTGAATGACTGATATACTGAATCAATTGACTATTTTCAATACTGAAAGGATATTCATTCTTAATCTCTTTACGCATTATGTTATTCACTGGGCTTTAGCTCACTGCTCATATATATATGTAGGTGTTCAGGCACCGGACCGCTACTAGGGACGCTAGGCTAAGCACTGTTTTGTCAAGCCAACCTTTGTGCCTCACCTCGAGGTTCCAGTACTGTTCAAGCCAAGGCTATGCGGTGTTTTAAATTCTCCCTTTTGTTTGTGTCCTGTATAGATTGAGTGAGACTTGTACTGTACTGAATGTTTCTGTATACGTTGTAAATACTGTTCTGTTTCCGAATGTGTATATATATGAAAAGTCTTTTTGCATACAGATTGTCACAGCTCATTGGACATTGTTTAATTACTGTTTTGGCTTCCGCCATGCCCCAATACTCTGTAATACTGTCATATTGTTAAGCAGGCCTTCGGTAATCACGGATTACTGGCCGGTTACGGTGCTAAACCCATAGGGGCGGGTTTGGGTCGTGACATTTTGACAATCCAAAATTAGAAATTTTCACATTGAAGTCTTCATCTAAGAGGATGTTTTAGGGTTTGATTTCCAAGTGAAATATCTTTTGCCTACATTCCTCATGGAGATAGGTTAGTCTCTTGGCTATATCCATGATGATCTTCCTTTTGGATTGCCACCCAAGAGTGAGCTCCTGGTGCCTTTGGAAGATCCATGTATCCAAGGATCCATTAGACATGTACTCATAAACTAGAAGTCGATATGATTTTTTAACACAAAATCCAATTAATCTTACTGAATTGACGTGGTGAATGTTGCTTATTGTTTCAACTTGAGCTAACCTAACCAAAACCATTGAGATGCTCCACCGCTACTTTGGTGCCATCGCTTAATGTCCCTTGAAACACTGACCTAAATCCTTATTTCCCAAGCTTATCATTGAAATTGCTTGTTATGGCTCTCAATTCTTCGTAAGAAAATTTGGTAGGCATCCTTGTACTTGATCGACAAAGAACTCATCAAAATCCTTAGACTCTTGTTTCTTTTTGAAAAAGAAAATACAAGAGGCAACCACAAAAAATAGAACAAAAAAAGCTCCAATACTGGAACCCAGTATGATCTTGACTTGCCTTGATTTCCTTTGAAGAGAATTTATTGCTGAAGGAACAGGATTCTGTGTAGTCGGATATTTCTACACTTTAAGAAATACAGCAACGGTCTTATGCATTGTTCCCTCGTTACTTATAAGAGAAAAGACTTCAGAGAATAATAAGTAACCCTGCTTTGAATCATTTTCCAAAATATGTACAAAGAAAGCTAGTTTGCATGAAGAGATTTCAAGCAACTCATCTTGCAATCCTCTAATGCTAATTTTTCATCCAAGTATTTGTTGCTAAAGTAGAAGTAACTAGTATTCGTAAGCTCCAAAAGTGTGTGATATTGAGAATGGTCGCAAGAAATGGGTGTAATAGCGGAACATCCAAGGTTGGGTTGTTTATAATTTATTTGCCTGAAAGTGTTGCTGCCATTGGCTTCCTCAGGACAACTACATTGTCCATTTGAAGAACAAATACCGTAATTGCCACACAACATGGGATACTGTTGACACCATAAATAAGTAATATTATTATTGTAGGACACGTGTCACTTTCTTGATCAATCAGAAGTTAAGAGAAGTTACAAAGTTAGTGGTCTTGTATGGTGGAACGTGGAAAACAAGGTAGAAGAAGTTAAAGCACATGTGTAGAATATGATGGACAAAGTGACTTAGTGGAAGACATGGAAGGATATGTGGTATTGTGGGAATGAAAGTGGAAGACTAGATAGTTTTAGGTGGTTATTGGGTAGTTATTGCTGGAAGTTTTTTCTTATAAATAGCCATTGATGGTTACATGGGGACCCAGACCCAAATCCAGAAACCAGTTTATTTACTTTACATTTTCTAGTCTTTTACATTTCTAGTCCTTTACTTTCCTATGCTGCACGTCAAATTCTTACGAGTAGTTTCAAGCTAGTATATTGCTGTAAACCCCTTTAAAGCTGTAAAAGTGCGAAGGTACAATTGTAAACTGTTGTTTACTTAATGAAAGTTGATTTTTGACATTGTTTCTCCCTCTTTCTTGTACTCTTGGTGATTAGTTCTTCTGAATTTTCTCCTAAAATAAGTCACCAGTAAAAGTCCTTATCAGTGAGGCTAAAAAAACTTCAAAGCAATCATCTGTTAATTGGTTGGCACTTAATATTTCTGTAAGGACTTATTGATTCTTGTTGGTACGCTCAAATTACATTTTTAACATTTGAAAGCCAAAAAGCTGTCACGACCTAAACCCGTCCCTTTAGGTTTAGTGGCGTAACCGGCTAGAAATCCTGGGATTACCAAAGGCCTCTTAACAGAATAACAAAATATAAGGGGCTGCTGAAGCAATTATACAAAATACTAGGTCCATAGAGATGTGAAGACATACATGAGACAAATAAGTTTTAAACTTCTATAATGTCAAACTTCCATAGGACTTGTATCACTATACATATAAGGTCATGAGGGACTTAGCCCAGTGTACAGAGAAGCAAAACAATCAACAAAACATCTTCATGAGGTTCAAAAAACTTGACTTCTCGAAAGGAACCTTCCTGGGAGGCACAATGGTTGGTTGACACAAAACACTTCAGGCAGCAACTTAGGCCTGGTTACGCACCTGCTCACCTACATACATAATATAAATAGTGAGCGGAAGCCTAGTAAATAATAACAAAGTAAAGGGTTTAAATGAATGATGTCCATAACAGATTCCGAAAATTAGAGTTCATATCAAAAATAGATATATATTCATATTATTGTTCAAACTATATACAGAAATCAGAGTTCATGCTTAATCATACATGGTACATCCATTTGCGTTATCATGCTTGTTAGTTCCATAAGGAACCACCGGTATTGGGGAACTTGTATCGTACTTGAGCCACTGTATTATTACTCCTGAGAAAGGGCCTTGAGACCACGGTATTGTTACCCCCAGGCAAGGGCCTTGTGTTTATAGACCACGGTATTATTACCCCCGGGCAAGGGCCTTGTGCTTATAGACCATAATATTATTACCCCCGGGCAAGGGTCTTGTGCTAAAGATACCACGAATATATTTCAGAAATTTGGACAATAATTTATTCATAACAAACATCGCATTTCAGAAAACTGATCATTTTATAGCATCAGAAAATAATTAAAGTTAAACATAAATTTACACAGTTATTACTCACAGATGACTCCACTTGCAAGACAAACAAGTCAGACAACTTGTGGCGCGTGACCTACACACACATAATAGAAACACATAATGAAACATACACTCGGTTGGTACTTAACTTCTTTCATTTCATCCTTAGTGTGTTCCTAGGTCTTAATCTCTTATTCAGTCTTAATCATGGCCTAGGAATGCCTAGAATGAAATGTGGATGCCAAAATGTACTTTGGAACTCTTAACAAAACTTGCTGAAAATGGGCGTCACGCTTGAGCGCAACTTCCCTCGCTCAAGTGGACATGCAAACATATGAGGGGTCGATTGAGCGCAGATTCCCTCACTTGAGCGGCCTGTAAATTCTACAAAAGTATTGGTTATGTGAAATCTCCGCTCGACAGTCGCTCGAGCGTGAGACTGAAGTCCTTGCTCGAGCGCAACTTCTGTCGCTCGAGTGGTCTGTAAAATGTGAAAACTTTTGGGAGCTTGCATTTCTCACTCGAGCGAACTTCTGGTTGCTTGAGTGTGAAGTGCAAGATCACAGGGTGGTCGCTTGAGCGCAGATTCTACCGCTCGAGCGGAAGTGCAAAATTTGGAATTTCCAGATTGCACTCCCAAGGTCCAAACTCAAATTACACATTTCAAAACTCATCCTTTTGGGCTAAAATTCCAGAAAACACTTAGAAACTTGTAAAATACTATGATTTGAAAATCATTTTACTAAATCAAGGCCCCAAAGCATGCTAATTGACCAAAACTCCAACTTGTAATTTATGAATATGCCGTGAACATGACATGCATGAATTACTTTGAGCCTAGGCTTTCCAAAACATGATCAATTAAGGTCAAATGGTAAGAAATGTGATGAATTCTCAAAACCAAGTCAAGATAGACACATGCATGTGAAGATTCTTTCGAAATCTACTCAAAATCCCATGATATATGCATGAATGAATGATATGGTTCAATTATCTTCATTTCTAACTCAATTATTGTATTATCTAACACAATTCTCTAGAGTTCATGTTCTACACATCATAATTGTACAATCTAGAGATTGAATTCTTATCTAGGTTTGTCAATGATGCTCTAAATGATTAATTGTTGGAAGTTCCAAGCCAAAATCTCTAAGTTCTCTAGCAATCTTTTTAATTTAGCCTAAACTCCTCTTCTCTCTCTCTCTCTCTCTCTCTCTCTCTCCCACGTTTGGTTTGTGTGTGTAAGTGTCACGACCCAAACCCGCCCTTATAGGTTTAGCACCGTAACCGGCCAGTAATCCGTGGATTACCAAAGGCCTCTGAATAGATTAGCAAATAGTAAGGGGCTGCGGAAGCAATTATACAAAATAAACAAGGTCCAATGAGCTGTGATAACGTACATGGGACGGAACATTTCAAAACTTATATGTATATATGCATAAACATGCCAGTCCAGGTACACAATATTTACAACATGTACAACCCAAGACCTGTCTTTACAAAACATATATAGAGACTAGCATGAAATACAAAAACAACCATAGCATTAGGCTTCATACGGAACCTCCTCGGGAGGCATAACAATTGGCTGACAAAACAGAACAGAAGGCCGTCAACTCTGGCCCTGGTCAGGTGCCGTCTCACCTACATACATAATATAAACTGTGAGTGAAAGCCCAGTGAATAATAACAGAGTAAAGGTTTTCAATGAATGAGTTCATACAGATTTAGAAATCATAAGTCAGAGTTGTATCAAATTCATTTGTTTGTCCATATCATATACAGACAAAAATCATAAGTCATGATTAATTTACATGATACATCCATTAGCATTAACAGAATAGAACAGAACGCATATGCGTGAGGTTACGAATAACCAGTTCCATAAATGAACCTCCGGATCCAAGTAACAGAACAGAACAGAAGTTGAGCCCTCGTGACAGGGCCTCCGGTACGGGTAATAGAGTGTAGATAGAAATAAGTTCCATGAAGGAACCTCCGATACCGGGTAACAGCTAACAGATATCACATGATGCTAAGGATGTCACGAAATACATATCAGAAATTGAACAATCATTCATTGTACAGAACATATCATTTCGGAAAACATATCTTGTTTAATCACACAGAAAGTAGATACAGTTTGAACATAACTTTACTAAGTTATTACTCACAGTTGGTCTTGAAACAAACAGACGGAGCAAACTTGGTCAAACGGTACGTGGCACGTGACCTACACAATATATAACAGATGCACACTTGAAACACACGTTCTAATTGTACAAAACTTACTTCGCTGGCTCTTAGTGTGTTTCTAATCTATTATCCTCATTATGGGGTCTAAAACATGGCCTAGGAATGCTTAGGATGGAATGAGGATGCAAAGATGCCTTGAAAAATATTTTTCAAAACTTGTTGAAAACAAGGGTCTCGCTCGAGCGTAGCTTTCTTCGCTCGAGCGAGCTTGCCAAAACAGAGGGGTCGCTCAAGCGTAGACTCTTTCGCTCAAGCGGTCTATAAAAATGAAAAAGTACTGGTTGTTGGAATTTTACGCTCGATGATCGCTCGAGCGTGAGACACACCCTTCGCTCGAGCGTAGGCCTCGTTGCTCAAGCGTGCGTCTGCGTGCACCAAAAACTTGAGAGCTTGGAATTTACACTCGAGCCACTATTTATTCGCTCGAGCGGATCTCTGAACAAACAATGGTTGCTCGAGTGTGGAATCCTTCGCTCGAGCGAGGAAGCCAAATTCTAGAATTTCCAGATTTGCCTCCCAAGCTCAAACCAAGCATTCAACTACCCAAATCTCAACCTCTTGGGCCCATTTTCTGGAAAAACACTTTAAACTCATAGTATAACATGTTTTGAAGATCAATTTGAGAAATCAAAGCCCAAGGGTGAGTCAATTAAACACAATTGCAAACTAACTTCCAAGAAATATTAAAGAACAAAACATGCAAGTGTTCACTTGAATTCAATACTCCAAAAATGTAACCAAATGCAAGATTAAACTCAAAATCATGATGAACTCATGGACTATAATTAGAATATGGTCTTTCATGTAAGAATTTCCATGACAACACTTCATATTGTTATGATATAGACATGCATGCATGATTTAAGCTTTAATTCAACATGTTACATCTAATTCTTATCTTAGATTACTAATGTCACATGAATCATGCAAGAAATGACTTGAATTCACAATCAAGAAGGTAATTTTCTTACCTTAAGTCTTCAATTCCAAGCCTAGAAGCTCAAATATGCATACTACTCATCAATTCTTCCAATTCTCCAAGGAATTTTGTTGAAATCAAACTTCTTCTCTCTCTAGCTCTCTTGCTCATGTTTTGACTCCAAGAAATGGCTAAGGAGATGTTATGCTTCTAAGTGTAATTCAAGACTAAACATTTAATCTAGCAAAGCCCACCTAGTGGCATTATGGTAATAAAGCTAAACTAATGTAATTTAACATTAATTAATCTAATTTAACCATACCAAATCAAATTTTAATTAAACATGCCATAAAATCTCATAAATTCTAATTAACAAGAAGCACTAATCAATTTCGAAATCGGGTGCCGATAAGGCTTTTAATTCGTAATTCAAAGTTTAAACATGAACAGATCAGTTTATGGAAAACAGATGGAAACACAAAATTAATGCAACACAGGCGCAAATTAATCCCAGATTCCTTTTAAATTACTGTTAGGCATAATTAATCATGTTTTAGCATTAATCGGAGGTCGGGGTTATTACAGTAAGCTCAAAGATGTGTTGAGGTGAAGAAAAAGAATAAGTGGAGACACAATAGGTGCCTCATATAGGCTTAGTTAAGAGTTGGTTGATTAGTTGACATTAATTATTCTAATTTAATCGTTCTGAATCGAATTTTAATTAATCTTACCATAATGCTCTAAAAATCCTAAATAGTACATAAATTAAGTCAATTTCATGATTGGATGCCGATAAGGCTTTTAATTTGCAAGAAGAAACATAAATGCAAACAGATATTTCTATGATAAATAGATATAACCACAATAATGCGACACACACATGTAATTAATTCATAATTTCACCTTAATTACTGATTAGGCTCATTTAATTATGAATTAATGTTAATCAGAGGTCGGGGTTGTTACAAAAACCAACATATTTTTTTGGCACGCCTAGTGGGACTACCATTATAATGGCTAGACGTAGGAGACAAGGAAAAAATGAACGTCTTGAAGAAGGCATAGAAGAAGAAATGACAAACGAATTGCATTTTTCCATTCAAATTTGCCAATATGAAATATATTGGCGTGAAAGAAAATTTTGGATCTTCAAGAAGAGATCCATTTTCTTGATGAAGAAAATTTCCAAGTTGTTTCTTCATTACCATATTATTTGGTAGAAGAAAAAATACACCATTTAATTAGAGTAATTCATCAACTTGATATGAAAATTTGCCAATGGAGACATGAGTTATCAACCTTTCTTGTCAAGTCTTTAAGAACTGAATTTTGTGGGGTTTTACAAAATGTTTTCAAGTCTTTTATGACTGAAAATGGTGAAGAAATAACTTCATCAATGGCTCGGGGAGTTCAAGAGGCCATTTTTAAAGAGCCAAATTATGAAATTAACATAACGAAAGAGCATGTTCTTGAGTCAAACATGGCTAAGAATGATGTTCCATATAGTGCTCGGGGGGTTCATACATCCATTTGTAGAGAGCCAAGTCATGAAAAGCTTGTTAGGGAGGTTAAAAATGATGTGCAACCCACGGTTAGTTGATTTAAAATTTTTGATGATGTGAAAATCTCAAAATATTTGAATTTCCAAAACCACTATATACCACTGTCTTCGCTGTTCAAAATCCATTTTGATTTGTGGTTCACATCAAAATTTAATTTTGATGAAATGATTAACAAAATATCAAAGTCTAGAAAATATATTTGTTGAGTTTTTCCCTACATTTTCACAATGGGAAGCATGGAAATGATCAATAATAATGGTCCTGGCTATTTTCATGGTTATATGTGAAATAGTGGCCAATACAAATTTACAGTTGGCCAAGGAAGAAAAAGCTATGTAGAAAACACAATGAGTTCACATGTTTGTTATTTTCTACCATGTAATGTGAAAACCATCATTCTTGACCAAATGTTGGTCTTTGCTATGTAGTAGACATGACGTTTTTATACTCCATATTGTCTTCGAAGTGGATATGTAAACAACTATCATTTTGGCTTTGTTGTTGGTCAACGTGTATGCTTTGAAAGTGATTTTTGCATTAATTTTTTAGCTTTGAAGCACTCCATCTTGCATCAACAACAGCTTCGAAGAAGAAAATAATGGTGGTTGTGAACGTTCAAAGCTTTGCCGAGTATTTCCAAGGATGTAATTAGTCTTTTGTCGGCACCTTTGACCTTCGAAGGATGATTTTGGCCCTCTAGTAATATCTTCAGAGGATGGCTTTCATCTATTGAATTACAACTCTTCAAGAATTCAAGACATCTCATAATTTATTTTTCCCATGATATTGGCTACTGTCAAGTGAGACATTTGCTTCTTTTACATGGCGGTAAACTTCGAATCATTTCGAAGTGGCTTTTAAGCATTTTGAATTAGCTTCAAAGTAGCGCCAAGGAGGCTTTAATATGTCCTCCTTTATAATGAACCTTCTAGTAAGCTTCGAAGGGTGCCAAAGAAGCTTTGAAGGATTTTAAAAGAGCTTCGAAGAGGTTTTTCATAATGAACATAGTAGTGTTGCCATGTCATTGAAGTATTAGCCATGATTTTTGGACACCATGCATAGTGAGTGCATGCATTCATTGATTACAAATTGTCCAAATCAAATTGATGCTTCTTGATTCGAATTGATCACTTTGAAGCACTCATATTGAATTCGAAGCACATGCCTTGAGTGTAGTGTCCCTTCGAAGCACTTCGTTGGTGTTGTGGTATTCAAAATACTTTATTATTCATATCAGTTTTGTGCTTGGTTCAGCTCTTCAAAAATTCAAATAAACATCATTTTTAAAGAGCCACGAGAGGTAATGTTGACACCATAAATAGTAATATTATTATTATTACTATTATTATTATTGTAGGATAGGTGGCACTTTCTTGATCAATCAGAAGTTAAGAGAAGTTACAAAGTTAGTGGTCTTGCATGGTGGAACACGGAAGACAAGGTGGAAGAAGTTAAAGTACATGTGAAGAATATATGATGGACAAAGTGACTTAGTGGAAGACATGGAGGGATATGTGGTATTGTGGGAATGAAGGTGGAATAGTAGGTAGTTTTAGGTGGTTATTGGGTAGTTATTGCTGGAAATTTTTTCCTATAAATAGCCATTGATGGATACATAGGGACCCAAATCCAGATCCAGAAACTAGTTTATTTACTTTACAGTTTCTAGTCTTTTACATTTCTAGTCCTTTAGTTTCCTGTACTACACATCAAATTCTTAGGAACAGTTTCAAGTTAGTCAGTCGCTGTAAAGCCCTTCGAAACTGTGAAAGTGCGAAGGTACAATTGTAAACTCTTGTTTACTTAATGAAATTTGATTTCTAACACTGTTTCTCCATCTTTCTTGTACTCTTGGTGATTAGTTGTAACAACCTTTATCTATGATTAGTCAATTAACCATGATTAAGAATGCTTAATAAGTAATTAAGATGAAATCATGTGTTATTGTGTGTTAAATAAGTTATTTGCATTTATATCTGTCTATCGTAGAAAGATGTGTCTGAATTTCTGTTTTGTCGTGTGAATTGAAGGCCTTATCGGCCACCGAACAAGAAATTGACTAGGTCAACGTGTAATTGAGAATTTTTAAAATTTTGTGGTAGGTTTAATTGGAATTTGATTCGGACCCAAATAATTAGAATAAAATAATTATAACTGATTAGCCTAATCAAGGATTAACTAAATCCACTAATCAAACCTATATAAGCTTGGGTGACTGCTAGAACCTTATACACATACACTTCATCATCTTCTTGAGCCCAAACCGTGTATAGAGAGAGAGAGAGAGAGAGAGAGAGAGAGAGAGAGAGAGAGAGAGAGTGTGTGTGTGTGTGTGTGTGTGTGTGTGTGTTTTAGACTTGTGAATACAAGGAAGAAAAGGGAGATTGTGAATACCCTCCAAAAGAAGTGAATTTTCAAAATGCATGTTCATTATGAATTTTTGAAATGCATATGAATTCATTGATTTTTAAGGTATAGTTTGGGGGATAAAATGAAATTCCAAATGAACTTTGGTACCACGTTAGCACATTTTGTCCAATTGTAGACGGAATGTGACGGCAGAGGTTAAATTAATCAATTTGTTAAAAGTTTAGGTACTAAATTGAAATAAATCGAAGTATGGGGGTCAAATTAAAAAACACGTGATAGTTTGGAGGACAAAATGATATTTCCTCTAATCTATATCTATATATTATATAAGGAACAAGAGGTTTCGAATCACAAGTTTTGTGATATCCTAATCCTAATTTTTTAATTTTTTGATTTAAAAAAAAATCTCAGTATTTATTGATTTCTCCCAACCCACAAACTTTTTTGACTTCTCTCATAACTACTGCAACATCTTTTTCAATTTCTCCCATACACTATGGTTACACACAAAAATAAAGAAGATAAGAATTTAGCTATGGATCTCAAAAAGATATAACAATATCTAAATTTGAATTATGATTTAGTAATATAATTATCTATTTTTTTAATGTATATCTATCAAAATTATAAATCACTTAATGGGACAAATTAATCAATTTTCTAAAATTATTGATTTTTTAATATATAAAATAGATTAAAAAAATTATTGACTGATTTATTTATTTAATAACAAAAATATTTCATAATCTCTCCATCCCAATCTCTCTCACCGATTTCCAAAAATTTTTTTTTATTAAAACTTGCCTTATGGATCTCAAAAGATATAACATCTAAATTTGAATTATGATTTAGAAATATAATTATCTATTTTTTTAATGTATATCTATCAAAATTTTAAATCACTTAATGGGTCAAATTAATCAATTTTCTAAAATTATTGATTTTTTAATTTATAAAATAGATCAAAAAAACTATTGACTGATTTATTTATTTAATAACAAAAATATTTCATAATCTCTCCATCCTAATTTTTTTCACCGATTTTCAAAAAAAAAAAAAAAATATTAAAACCTCAACATTTATTGACTTCTCTCAACCCACAAACATTTTTGACTTCTCTCATAATTACTGTAGCACCCTTTTCAATTTCTTTCATACACTATGGTTACATACAAAAATAAAAAAGACAAGAATTTAGCTATGGATCTCAAAAAGATATAACAACATTTAACTTTGAATTATGATTTAGTAATATAATTATCTATTTTTTTGATATATATATATCTATCAAAATTTTAAATCACTTAATGGGACAAATTAATCAATTTTCTAAAATTATTGATTTTTTAATTTATAAAATAAATTAAAAAAACTATTAACTGATTTATTTATGTAATAATAAAAATATTTCATAATCTCTCTATCTTAATCTCTCTTTTTGATTTCCAAAAAAAAATAAAAATAAATAAAAAATAAAAATAAAACTTGCCTTATGGATCTCCAAAAGATATAACAACATTTAAATTTGAATTATGATTTAGTAATATAATCATTATTTTTTTTGATGTATATCCATCAAAATTTTAAATCACTTAATGGGACAAATTAATCAATTTTCTAAAATTATTTATTTTTTAATTTATAAAATAGATTAAAAAAATTATTGACTAACTTATTTATTTAATAACAAAAATATTTCATAATCTCTCCATCCTAATCTCTCTCACCGATTTTGAAAATAAAAATATTAAAACTCGCCTTCCTTCTCTCTTCCCCAAAAAATCAGATAATATTTTTTTATGAAAGTTGTAGATATCTATCTATATCTTATATATTATATTATAACATAACCACAAAAAAAAAAAAAAAAAACTAAAATCAGATCTACAAACAGATAAAAATATTAAATTTGATTTTTATTTGTTTAGTTAAAATCTTTCTTTTGCATCTCAATATCCAATTTTAAATTTTAAAAATCTTTAAAGTTTATCTAAACAAATCTAATTTGAAAATATCTCCCACCATTATACTTTAAATCAATAAAACTCATATGTCTATCACATATCTAACTCACATCATAACTTACCTAAATAATAATAATTAAAAGCAAATAGAAACCACTGATAAATTAAATTAAAAAAAAAAAAATAGAAACTCACAATTCCATCTTAAATAAATTGAAAAAAAAAAATCCCGAATAGAAACCACACAAAAATAAAAAAGATAAGAATTTAGATATGGATCTAAAAAAAATATGACAATATCTAAATTTGAATTATGATTTAGTAATATAATTATCTATTTTTCTAATTTATATATATCAAAATTTTAAATCACTCAATGAGACAAATTAATCAATTTTCAAGTCTTATTTAAATAATAATCTGACTAGTCATTCTAACTCCTAAACTTCGCGGGCACTGATAGAGGAGTTAACGGATTGGGTTAGGTAAAGTTTAAGTTATTTGAGGTAACATTCTCCCACTTTATAAATTTATTTATTTTTTAATTTTATTTTCTCCCTATGTGATTCTCTTTCTCTATTGTTGGTTTGGTCTTGGTTTCGGTTTTAGTGAGGTTTATGTGTTTGTTTATAGGTTTGCATGGTAGAGAAGAATTATTAGTGATTATGGTTGCAATCGAAGAATTTATGTCCGTTCCATGCCAAGGATTTTGATCGGATTTTGTTTTCTTTAGTGAAGACCATAAAATTGAAGTAAAAAAAATAGGTATCAATTTTTTTATTTTTTATTGTCATTTTATTTTATAAAAAACTAGGTAAATTTAAAACTTTTAAATATCATTGTGTTCTTTATTTTTATCTTCTGTCTATTTTATTAGACCATTACTGCTATTTGTTAGTTTGTTAATTATGATTCAATTAATTGAAAATGAAAGTTTAATATAACTTTTCATATATATTATAATTAATTTGTTACAACTATAGTTGTATATAATAGCATAATATATAGGGATAATTTCTAAATTTAATTTCTATTTTTTAATGTGATTAAAATAGTCCATCTTAATAGTATATAGAAGAGTTAGATGGTTTCTTTTTATCTCTAAAAAACCCAATCTATTTTTTTTTTTTTACTTTTTAAAATTTTAAATTGAAACATCAATTTTTATGTCCATAAAACAAAACTGATAAACACATATTAAAAAGCTACACATTTTATTTTATTTTATTTTTTTCATTTTTTAATATATAGGATATTTACAAATGAAAAATGTCTAATACCTCAAATTTTTTTTCATAATCCAACTGATAATGATGTAATCATAAGTGTCAATTTTTACTCAAATATGAGAAGAGAATTAATTAAATTATACATTTCAACCAACCACATACTTAAACTTTGACTATTTCAAGATGTTATTTTACTATAATTCCAATTAAGAGAATCTTCAACCCTTAATATATTTTTTTATCAAATTATAATTTGATAAAAATTTAAAAAGATGAAACGTTGAAAATTATTATTTTTTCCATCGAAATTGCTGAAAAGAAGAAAAAATTGGGATAAGAATGAAAGTTCTTTTAAAAATTGATAAAAATTTAATGAAAAAGTTAAAGTAATTCATATTAAATCAAAATTTTTATTCAAATTTAAAATCAAATTAGATAAAAAAATTAAAATAAAATGATGAAAGTTTGAAAATATTTTGAAACCTTCTTATTCGTAAAGACTAGAAATCCGTGTGTGTACTATATTCATATTGTATTTTTAGTTATGAAATTGAAATCAAAAGAAATGTAACTTAAATTATTGGATTAGTAATAGAAACATTATATTAATTATTGTTAAATATCACTTCACTTCATATTTAATAATAAAATTATATATTTGTTTTAATTATAACTTTTAAATTTGTATATTTTCATTACAAGAAGAGGTATGTCATAACTCAGTTAATCTCATTTAATCAGGTTTAACTTTTTTTTTTTAATACAAATTATCAAAATTGCACTATATATATATATTTTAATTTTTTTAAACTAATAATTAAAAAAGTTATAAACATAAAAGTTAACTTATAAATTCATGTATACTGCAAAATAAAATATTAAACTACTTCAAGATAATTAAATAATTTTTTAATTTATAAAGTCCCGTGCATAGCACCGATTACCACTAGTATATATATATATATAGATATAGCTATAGATATGGTATACCATTACAAAAATAAGTGAAGCTAGAGGTTCTGGATATATTGAAAAAATTACATGAATCTTGACAAAGAAAGAAAATTTTCGACTCACAAAATATAACATCTTTGGATTTTCAAGAACACCTTAATATATTTGAATTAATTCTATCTGAAATCTAAACTTTGAATTAAGGCATAAGTGGTTCGGTTCGGTTTGATTCGGTTTGGTCGGATAAAGAAAAAAATTAATATTGAACCAATTCATTCAACCATTTGGTTTTGTTGGATGATAAACTCAAATATACCATATACTACTATTCGGTTTTTTCAGTTTAGTATAGAGAAATAATTCACGAGATTTTAATGGGTTTTATAAAAATTTGTAAAATTTTACATTGAAAATAAATATAAAAAAAGAGTAAAATTGTTCTAAATGCTTCCTTTACAAAACATATATTATTAATCACTTACCTTCCAATGTATAAAGAATTAAAATTCAAAAATATTTAAATATAATATAATATAATATTTTAGACAATTTGATTTATATGGATGTAAAAAATTTTAAAATCAAAATAGACCACACATTATGAAAAATAGGACCACAAATCAAAATTTTAATCAATCTTAAATAGTTGATTTAGTCACTTTTAATGAATCTGGACTACTCTTAAAACATAATGACATGTTACATTCAGATTGACCCACCACATTATCAAGAGTTTGAACTGGTTCACACCCTATGAGTATGTGAACAATACACACTTTTTGGTATAAAATAGTAAAGATTTATCATTTTATGCTTCGTTTATTTGGGTAGGAAAAATATATATATATATATATTTTTTGGTATTTGGTATAATGAAAAACGAAAGTCAATGGAAAATATTTTCCATAATCAACAGAAAACAAACCTATATAGGCAAAAAATATTTTTCACTTTTAAAAGGCAGAAAACATTTTCTGAACTAAAGTCTAACCATTGTCACCACACTCCACCTCCACCACCATGACCACTTCACTGCTGTAGCCGCCCCACCATCATGCCACCACCTAGGGCTGCAAACGAACTGAGCCTAGCCGAGCTTTGCTGAGCTTGAGCTCGGTTCATTTACTTATCGAGCTTGTTTATTGAGCTCGAGCTCGGCTCGATAAGAAACTGGGCTCGAGCTCGGCTCGATAAATTTTTTTTAATATTATTTATATTATTTAATATATAAATAACGTATTTATACAATCATTTATATTATTTAATATATAAATAATATATTTATTATATAATTTAAATATAGATAAACGAGCCGAGCTTGACAAGCCGAGTTCGTGTGAGCTCGAGCTCGGCTCGTTTACTAAACGAGCCTAATATTTGAGCTCGCACTCGGCTCGTTTACTAAACGAGCCGAGCCGAGCCGAACTAGTTCATGAACAACTTGGTTCATTACACACTTTTTGGTGTAAAATAGTAAAGATTTATCATTTTATGCTTCGTTTATTTGGATAGAAAATATATATATATATATTTTTTTGTATTTTTTGGTATTTGGTACAATGAAAAACGAAAGTTAACGGAAAATATTTTTCATGATCAACAGAAAACAAACCTATACAGGCAAAAAATATTTTTCACTTTTAAAAGGCAGAAAACGTTTTCCGAACTAAAGTCTAACCATTGTCACCACACTCCACCTCCACCACCACACCACACCACCATCACCACGGCCACTTCACCGCTGCAGTCGCCCCACCATTATGCCACCACCTCTACCTCTACCTTAGTTTTTCACCAAGACCACCACCACCACCACCACCACCACCACCACCACCACCACCACCAAATATCAAAAAATATTTTCTTCAAAAATATTTTTGAAAAGAATTTTCTGTAGAAAAAATGTTCATTTAAAAATATTTTTCTCTCAAATAAATGGAGCGAAAGATAATCATTACATTGCTTTAAATATGAAGTTTAAATTTTTATACTAACTGTATTTTGTGTATTATTCAACCACAAAAAAGAGTGTGTGAACAAAGTTATAAAAGTCTTGGCATTAATTTTTTTTTTCCAACTCTAGAATTTCTATGGTCCACTGCCCTTTTTTTTGGTTAAGTTATATATGGTCCACTGCACTTTGCACAGACATGGTGGTAACGTGGATTAGGCACTTGCCTACCACGTAGATGGCATGGGTTCGATTCCCAAGGGGGCACAATTTGCTTATAGGCAGGCCGTGTTAACTCCCTTTGTTCCCTGTCGTGTGACGTGGTTGGAGGGTGAGGTCCATTGTTATTTCGGTGATGAGTCTCTTTTTTTGGATTGCGTTAAATCAGGTCAGTAATTGGTTATCTTGGAAATTGAATTCGCAGATGTCGTGAATCCGTGATAACACCTCAGAGCATCTTTTTTTTGCTCCAAAAAAAAAAAAAAATTTAAACTTTTTTATCACTATTTTCTTTTGAGTTTGACCCACCACATGATAAAAATCATTCCACACTAGTTAAAATTATCCTATTTTTGTAAATACTAATTTGAGAAATTTTATGATATTATTACTAGCAGCTCAAGATTATTAGATGTCTTAAACTGAATATCAAAATGAGGCTCTATCTAAATAAGTCTTTAAAAAGTTAGGGCCTTCAACACTAATTTTTTTTTAAAATTTTCTTACAGACCTTAGTCGGCAATCTAATTAATTTAATGGTCAAATCACTTCTGGATTTTACACCTTTCAAATAATGCATGATGTGACACTTTACTAAATTAAAAATTGAATTTTAAGTTGATAGGATAAGTTACCACCCAATCAAAAAATTGTACCTTTTTTTAAAAATGACAATTTTTTTTAACCAAACCCCACAAAAAATTAGATAAGTCAACCGTGCATGATGCACAGATGCACACCACAAATTAATCTTTTTAAATATTTATTAATTCTTCTTTATATGTTGACCCACCGCTTAACAAGTCATGGTAGCAAACTTTTTCCGTTTCTATGATAATGCCTATGGTCTACTTGCCCGTACTAATTTTCTACCCGTGTTATACACGAATTTTGCTTCAAATTAGATATTTTTTTTAGTAAGAATTTATTTGGGAATTGAATTTTTAAATAATTTTTTAACTTACGAAAAAATATATAAAAAAATAAAGAGAATGAATTGAGTTTTTGTATTAACTTTTTTTTAATTTTTTTTTTAATTTTTTACTATTTTAGCCGATTGTCAATGTATGGATCTCTTGTGACATTTGAAAATAATATGATAAATCATATAAATTTGACATAATTATATTGGACACTTCTAAAATTTTAATTCATAGTTTCTTTTTTTGTCAATAATACGTTAATCATATAAATTAAATAAAAATAGTCTTGTCATATCTTTTGCACTAAATATAAATTTTATTTTGTTTATCTTTTTGTCTTTATACCGTCTGTATTATTTCAATCTCTTTACCCAAATTTAAATGGAAGTCGGTGTAATTATACCAAAAATACAAAACTTGCTATATTATTTCTAATTCTCTCAGGGAGATCAATGTAATTTACCCTGTTTTGTTTGGAACTTAAATTTTTTTAGGACTGTTATTAGCACATACCTATTTTCTTAGGGACCCCCTACTCCTATTTTTTTTAATTCCAATTTTGTCCAAACATAAAATTTGTAACGCCCTGAAATAATCAAAGTAAAACCATCCACGACATTAATAAATAAACATACAATTCTAAATATACTGTCCCTTCCATTGCATATGATCTCAAAATACAAAAGATAATACATGTAGTTATACATTCATAAGTCCTAACTTTGAATCTATGGCATGTGTTACATTGTTAAAGATATGAAAACAAGTTAAACAATTAAGAAATACCCTATAGGCTTACAGCTTAATTTTAATTCATAGTTTCTTGTTTTGTCAATAATACGTTAATCATATAAATAAAATAAAAATAGTATTGTCATATCTTTTGCACTAAATATAAATTTTATTTTATTTATTTTTTGTCTTTATATCGTCTGCATTATTTCGATCTCTTTACCCAAATTCAAATGGAAGTCGGTGTAATTATACCAAAAATATAAAACTTGCTATATTATTTCTAATTCTCTCAGGGAGATCATTGTAATTTTCCTTGTTTTGTTTGGAACTTAAATTTTTTTTAGGACTGTTATTAGCACATATCTATTTTCTTAGGGATCCCCTACTTCTATTTTTTTTAATTCCAATTTTGTCCAAACATAAAATTTGTAACGCCCCGAAATAATCAAAGTAAAACCATCCACGACATTAATAAATAAACATACAATTCTGAATATACTGTCCCTTCCAATGCACATGATCTCAAAATACAAAAGATAACACATGTAGTTATACATCCATAAGCCCTAACTTTGAATCTATGGCATGTGTTAGATTGTTAAAGATATGAAAACAAGTTAAACAATTAAGAAATTCCCTATAGGCTTACAGCTTTCCAAAACAAGGCTTGGTTACAAAAAAAGTGAGTTTAAACTCCATATAAATTAAGCCCTAGGCTTGTATAAAAACAAATACACAAATGAACAAAATGAAGCTCTTGCTCCAAGTCCTCCCAAGCTATTGCCTTGGCGGAGGCATATCGTCAGCACTTGAAATGTTTTTCCCATATAGAGTGAGCCAAAGTCCAGTAAAAATAATCCAAAACAATATATGAATGTTAACAGAGTTATAAGGTGAATGCATATGCAATGCTCGTGCCAAAACATTTTATATCTCTTTCAAAACCATGTAATGCCAGGTTTATATTACAAATTCATAAAACATTTCATTTCCAATAGAAAACAGGACTGTGAATACAACTCTGTGAATTTCTAGGTACGTGTCTACTAGCAGGCTATACAAGCACCACTTTTTTGTCATTTTTGCCGGTATTAACCAGAAGGCTCAACATCTATCCGCACCAGTTTCTGGTCTTTCACCAAGGATACATAGGCCAACTTAACATTGTAACCACACCCCCTACCTAGATTCACCAAATATTCACCATTTTCCTCAAAACAATATACATTTTCAATGTGATAATATGTAACAATGCCTAATGCAAATGGATGAGAAAACTGTTTCAATTCTCTTAGTTCTTATGCAATGTCTACAACAATCATAACTATCCTCCACCGATAGCCCAAACAGATATCTGTAAACAGATAAATAAATTTCATAAAGATAAACTTTTCAAATATGTGAGTGATAATACATATCCAACTCTACCATTCTCGTTAATATCCACATTCTTTCCAAATCTTACAAAATCAACATCATCTTTTAATGTTTTCCAACACAAGTCAAAACTCATAGTTTTGGAACAAAATCTCATTTTCTTTCAAAATCACTTTCGAGTGAAAAAGCCCATTATTTCGACATATAATAACCACCATCTCATCTCCACAACCTTTCCCATGATTCCATTTGAAAACCCCTTTTTTGATTTCAAAACCCAACACCCTAGATTTTTGTTCAAAAATCCCCAAACCACAATATTGTTTTAGAAATAGCATATAACTAAGTTAAAACCCATAAGAAGGTGCGAAGAATCTCTACCTCAAGCTTAGAAGGGTGGAAGAGAAAGAGTGAAGAAACTTCAACGACACCGAAACCCAACTTTGTTCTAAACAAAAGAAGGCTCTTGATGAGATCTACAATATATCTCAAAGGATTAAGGTGAAAAGATGCCTCTAGGTTAGTAGATTTCAAGATGTAAATGGAAAAAGTAGAGTTTAGAGAGAGAGAGAGAGATAGAGATAGAGAGAGAGAGAAGAGTAACCACGGTGTAGAGAGGAAAAGAGAAGGAAAAGTAATGAGAGGAAAGTGTTTTGGAGCCTATTTATAGTGGCTAGGTACTAATAGAATAATAGCCCTAAGGTTAAATGAAAAGAACAAGTCAAAATCCCCAAAAAGTAGGGCCCAAGACAACCCAAAAATCTAGAAATAACTCATAGGGGTCGACCCTGGTGACGGTGGTGTTGACCCTCAAGAAGAAAAATACTAAGACGCAAATATTGGCTGCAGACAAGGATCGACCCTATTTTTCAATAGACAACCCAAAACAAAACAGCAAAGGAAGGTTTGACCCTAGGAACTAGGGATGACAATTTGAACTCGGCCCCCCGATCCCGATTTGAGCGGTTTTTTCTCAAAAAATATCTCCAACGGGACGGGGATGGTATTTAAAAATCAATCCCCGATCAGTTTTGGACCAGGGATGGGGATAAGTGTCCCAGCCCCATACCCGGCCTGTCCCCGTCCCCGTTAGTCCCCGAAGTGAAATTACCATTTTACCCCTCTATATATATAAACCAAACCCTCCTCTCACACTCACTGATGCGTCTCTCATCTCCCTCCCTCTTGTACTCTCTCTTCCTCCCTCTCCCTTACTCACTCACTTAAATTTCACCAAACCCTCATCTCACACTCACTGGGTCTCTCATCTCCTTCTCTCTTACTCTCTCTCTCTCTCTCTCTCCCCCTCACTAACTCTCAAAGTCATGGTGTCTCTCATCTCCCTCACTCTTACTCTCTCTCTTTCTCTCTCTCCTTCTCCCTCACTCACTCTCATTATCATCATCATCATCCAGATCCATCACCATGAAGCCACCGATCTGAACCGTCAAGCCACTGATCTAATAGATCGTGATCCGTGAACCGTCAAGCCACCGATCTGAACAACTCTCTCTCTCTCTATATATATATATGTGTGTGTGTGTGTGTATTTGTATATAATGAACAAATCTGTTGTAGTTGATGAACAAATGTTTTTTTTTTTTAAGTTGTTATGATTGTTGTTCATATATAGATTACATTTTTTGATGATTGTTGTTAATGAACAAATCTGTCCATATACACAAATCTGTTCTTGATGAACAAATCTGTTGTTGTAGATCTGTTGTAGATGAACAAATCTGTCCATATACAGATTAAATTTTGTTGTTGTTGTTGTTGTGTGTGTGTTGAACAGATCTGTCGGGGATTTTTCGGGGTCGGGGAAACTCGATCCCCATTAGGGGGCGGAGACGGGAGAGGTGATGGGTTACCTACTGGGGATCGGGGTCGGAGATGGGGGTTTTTTTTATCTTCGGGGATCGGAAGTGTTATCCCCGGCCTTGCCCTGACCCGTTGCCATTCCTACTAGGAACCCATGGTGTCGACCCTATATTTCAGTAGCAATTCCAAGAATTAGCAGCAAGACAAATGTCGACACCACCCAGACTGGTGTCGATCCTAGAGACAAATCAACAGAACATATAGTGATTCTGATTTTTACCCGACCCTTTTGTACCTTAGACTTGGATTTTGTGGTTTTGTAGTGTTGTTCATGTCTTATTCCCCTCATACTTCCTCGGGTTTGGTAATTGGATTGTATTGGTTACATTTGGAAAAGGTAGGTTGCTTGGTTTTCAAACTTTTGTTGCCCAAAATTTTACTCTTCTGCCCGAGCGACACTTCTTGTGCTCGAGTGGGCTTTGTAAACTCTCAGTACTTTTGCAGGCTTGCAAAACTACTAGGAGAGTGCATTCTACGCTCGAGCGGTGCTTCCTGTGCTCGAGTGGTCTTAGCTCATTTCTTGCGCTCGAGCGTTGATCTGTTGTCTACAAAACTACTGGAAGTGTGTATTCTGCGCTCGAACGAGACTTCTTACACTTCAATGGAATTACTTATTGTGTCTGACGCTCGAGCGTCACTTCTTGCGCTTGAGCGGACTGTACGTATATCAGTTCATAACAGCACCTTTCTACATCACTTCTTCACATCTTTTTCTCTCAAAACCCTAGATCTAGAGTCTCTCCCTCTAAAACTCTCTCTCTCTCTCTACACTTTCACCTAGATCTGTTGGTTTCTCTACCCTAGTGTCTTTGAGAAAGAGGTAGAGCGTCTCAAGAGCTTCGCTTTGGTTAGAACAAAACTTGGTTTCGACGTCTTTGAAGTTTCTTCCTTGCTTTGCTCATCTTCTAAACTTAAGGTAAGGAATTTCTTCACTCTTCTATGAGTTTTAACTTAGTTATTTGTTGATGTATAAAAAAGATTGGAATTTGGGATATTTTGGACAAACCTAGGTTTTTGGTTTAAAATTAAAAGAGGGGTTTTCAAATGTATGTATTAAAAATGGTTATGGGAGTAGATGTGAGATTGTGTTGTGATAAATTTGTTGATTTTGATACCCATGGTGGATTTTTGGAAAAAATAGAATTTTGCCCTAAAATGTCTCAAATAGTTGTTTTGTATAAATAAATAAAATTGATATTGGGAATATGAAATTGGATGAACGTTTATATAAATGGTGGAGTTAGATATGTAATGCCTATCACCTATGGAAATTTGGATAGTTTATCTATCTTGGAGATTGTATATCTGTTTAGAAATATCTATTTTGGGCTATTAGTGGAGGATAGCTATGATTGTTGTGAAAATTGCATGAGGAGTAGGTGAATTGAAACTAATCTTTTATCCGTTGTCATTGAATTTGACTATGTCTTCAATATATTGTAAAGGGGATGGAAGAGAAAGGGGTTGTACTCCATGTTTGGGAGAAGAAAGGGGATGGACTCCATTGAATTAAGTTGGCTTGTGTGTCCAAGGTAAAAGTACCAAAAACTGCACGTATACATGGGTGCTGATTCCCGTGGATGAAATATCCATAAAATGGCGAAATGGAAGTATTTTTAACATGGTTGTGTTGGTTAGAGATCCACTGAGTTGTACCCTCAGTTTAGTAGTTTGAATGAAATGGTGAATGCCCTATGAATTGTGATATAAAGCTTGGTATGGTATGGTTTTGTAAAAGAGTAATGAATGATTTTATCATGGGCATTGAATATGCATGTCATACCTTTGTTAAGATTTATACATTGTGTTAGATTATTTCTACTGGTCTTTGACTCACCCTATTTGGAAAAAACCACTTTCAGGTATCGGTGATATGCCTCCGCCAAGACAGTAGCTTGGAGGAATTTGGAGCAAGAGCTTCACTTTTATCGTATTTATTTTGTATAGCCAAGGGCTTTATTTGTATTGAGCTTATGACTAATTTTTGATGTACCCAAGCCTTGGCTTGGAAAGATGTAAGCCTTTAAGGCATATGAACATTTGTTTAGCCTTCATTTCTTATCACCTTTTTGTATATAAATTCTAATTAATGAAATCTTATCATTTTGATTATGTCACTTGTATTAGTTGTTTGGAGTTGGATTATTGTAATTATTTTTAGGGTGTTACAACTTGGTATCAAAGCGTACCGGGTTTGAATACTTTGGATACGTGGGAAGTGCTTATTGCCACAATGGATTTGTCTCGCTTAATAGAGACTTTAGTATGTACGATGTGCTTACATGATAACATGCTTATGTGGTTATATGGGGATAGGATTTAGTTTCTAGGATGTTGATTAAGTTTATGGGTTTCTAGAAGTCCTACTAGAAGAGCACTTTATCACTACTGTTTCTAATTAGAACTCTAGCAACGTCGTGGGACGATCATTATCCGGAAATAAAATTCGTATGTGTTTATGTAACGACGTGCTTATATGGAGGGAATTACTGTTGTCCACCGCTTTAGGACGTGAGTGAGTTAGCTTTGGCACATTTGTAAATGTGCTAATCCTTTGTGTTACCTTTATTAGGATGTCAGGACGTAGACGTGGTGGTGGTAGGCGTGAGGTGCCTTTAACGGATGATATTTCGGCACAAGAAGAAGGGATTAGTTAGGACAATGTGGCCAAACAAGTAGGTTAGGAAGCCATGGGTTCCTTAGCCCGCGAAATGGCAGGAGCATTGTGAGAGTTTATAGACATTCTCAGGGTTGAAAATCAAGTCGAAGCCCAAATGGCTGAGGCAGGGCCGTCTTTCTTGAAACGAGAGTTTTTTCGGTCGAGTCTGAATAAATTTTTGGGTGATCCCAAGGAGCTATTGAAAGCAGATGAGTGGCTAGAACAAATAGTAAAAACATTCGAGATGCTTGGCATTGAGGACGACCAGTTGAGTGTGACCTTCGCATCCTTCCATCTGAAGAGAGATGCTGGTCAGTGGTAGAAGTATACGCGAGGGCATATTGGTGTGACTTGGGATGCTTTTGTCAGCGTATTCCAGGATAAGTTTTTGCCTTCCACTGTTAAGGAGAAGTTGAGAGATCAGTTCTCCAAGCTTGTGTAGTTGAACACTCTGGTGGTCGAATTTGAGGCCACATTTACTAGCTTGTCGAGGTTTGCACCAGAACTCATGGCAACTAAAGAGCTCCGTTGTTTAGAGCTTGAAAAGAGATTAAGGACCGGGCTCATATTTAAGGTGGTCGGCTCAATGATTAGAGACTATGGACGCCTTGTGAAGGCGGCTCATCTGGAGCCCGTAATGCAGATGGAGGAGAAGAGGATGAGGGGCTCTAGGAGGAGCCAGGATATTTAGGGGGACAGTAAGAAATAGAGGGGTTCTAATCCACAGAAGTCCCAGGGAGCTCAATTGAGGTCCACTTTTCCAGTACCGAGTTCGGGTTCTGGGAGAGATGGTCAGAGAGATGTCACTTGTTTCAAGTGTGGTCAAGTTAGGCCACAAGTCTTTAGCGTGCCGCAGAGAGGAGGAGGGCAATGGTCTGCATCGTCTTCGGCTTATTCTCAGAGCCAGAGTTAAGGGAGTGGCCAGCCGCTCACTTGTTATCAGTGTGGGCAGGCAGGGTATATGAAGAGGTTTTGCCGTTAGTTGAATTGTACACCTGGTGCGTTTGGTTCGAGGCAGACACAGAGCCACCAATCGGCCCAGTTAGCACAAGCCTGAAGGGCCAATCAGGGAGCCTCTTCGGCTCAGTCAGTGCATCAGGCTTATGCTCCAAGGGTGAGCTGGTTGAGCAAAGAGCTATAGGGTGTATGTATGTTGTTACCGTGCCAGATCTTGTATCGGCTCCTTCAGTAGTGAAATGTACCTTTTTGTTTTGCAATTCAGTTGCTAATGTGTTAATTGATACGGGTGCATCCCATTCATTTATCTCGTCTACATTTGCATCGGTTTTGGGGTTAGAGTTGGCTCGATTAGCATCTCCTATTTGTGTGGTGTCACCTATTGGTGGTGAGATTATTTTGAAGCAAGGGTGTCGGGGTTGTGACATAGAGGTTGCTGGTTGCCGACTTCCTTTTGCATTTATGTTAATTGACATGTCTAGTTTTGATGTTATTTTGGGTATGGACTGGTTGTCATCATATCGGGTTGTCATAGATTGCTACCATCAGAGGGTTACTGTATGTACCTTGAGCGGTGATTGCTTTTATTTCTTGAGAGACTGGGTTGATGGAGTCTTATCACCGGTGTATGATCTGCGTGGGCGGAGTGAACTTTGTTGCCTTCTTGCCAACTTCTTGAGTAAGGAGTGTGATGAAGTCTGAGTTGAGTTGCCAAGGGTGGTTTGTGAATACCCGGACATTTTTCCCAAGGATCTTACTAGTTTACCACCTCATTGAGAGATCGAGTTCTCTATTGATTTAGTGCCTGGTACGGCACCGATTTCTATGGCACCGTATAGATTTGCACCTACCGAGTTGAGTGAGTTGAAGATTCAGCTCCAAGAATTGTTAGATAAGGGTTTTATCAGCCGTAGTACTTCACATTGAGGAGCATCGGCTCTTTTTGCCAAAAAGAAAGATGGTGTGTTGTGACTTTGTATAGATTATAGGAAGTTGAACTAGGTAACTGTTAAGAACAAGTACCAAATACCTCGTATAGACAATTTGTTTGATCAGTTAAATGGGTCTTGTTGTTTCTCTAAGATAGACATGAGATCGGGTTATCACCAATTGAGAGTAAGGGAGGAGGATATCCAGAAGACGGCAATTCGTACACAGTATGGCCATTACGAGTTTCTAGTGATGTCCTTTGGGCTAACCAATGCGCCAGCTGTGTTTATGGATTTGATGAATCGGATCTTCCGTGAGTTCCTGGACCATTTTGTGGTCGTCTTTGTGGACGACATCTTGATTTACTCACCCTTTGAGGAGGAGCACGAGGAACACTTGTGAGTGGTGCTTGAGTTGCTTAGAGCCCACAAACTATATGCTAAGTTTGGGAAATGTGAATTCTGGCTGAGGGAAATTAAGCTCTTAGGCCATGTGGTATCCGGGGGAGGGGTGACCGTAGATTCATCCAAGATAGAAGCAGTGCAAGATTGGGAACAACCTAAGAACGCTTTTGAGATCCGTAGTTTCTTGGGTTGGCCGGGTATTACCGTCGGTTTGTGAAGGATTTCTCTAGGCTAGCCTCATCGTTGACTAGATTGACAAGGAAAGAGATACAATTTGTATGGAGTGAGACCTGTGAGAAGGCTTTTCAAGAACTTAAGGTTAGACTTACCATTGCTCCAGTTTTGATTATTCCGGAGAGGGATTTGGGCTATTCGGTGTATTGTGATGCGTCACGGAAAAGTTTGGGTTGTGTTTTGATGCAAGAGAGGAAGGTAGTAGCCTATGGCTGGAGGTAGTTGAAAACACATGAGAGGAACTACCCTACTCATGACCTAGAGTTGGCGGCGGTGATCTTTGTCTTAAAGATTTGGAAGCATTATCTGTATGGTGAGAAGGTTGAAGTGTTTTTTGATCACAAGAGTCTGAAATATCTGTTTACACAGAAAGACTTGAATTTGAGGTAGATGAGGTGGATGGAGTTCATAGAGGATTATGACTTTGAGTTGCATTATCATCCGAGGAAGGCCAATGTTGTGGCCGACGCTTTAAGTAGAAAATCCATTGGTAGTGTGGCTAGTATTACCATCCGGAAATAGGAAATATTGGCTGCTCTTGGTGAGTTTGACTTGTATCTTGGCAAGTCCATGGAATTTATAGCCTTGTTTTTGGTAGTTGCACAACCTACACTTGTGAACCGAGTGATAGAAGCACAGAGGGGTGACCTTGGAGTGGAATCCCTCCGAGAGAAGATCTTTAGTAGGAAGGTGGAGAGAGGTTTGAATATATATCCCGATTCGAGTGTTAGATACTGTGACCGTCTTTTCGTGCCGGAGTCTTGCCGAGTGGAAGTACTCCCAGAATTTCACCATTCACGCCTTGCGGTGCATCCAGGAGGCACAAAGATGTATCACGACCTTAGTCGCCAGTTTTGGTGGAGGGGAATGAAGAAGGATGTGGCTGTATTTGTATCGAGGTGCCTTACTTGTCAACAAGTGAAGGCTGAACATTAGAGGCCAATGGGTTTGTTGCAATCCTTGCTTATAGCCGAATGGAAATGGGAGCATGTCACGATGGATTTTGTTGTGGGCCTTCCAAAGACTTAACGGGGTAGTGATGCCATTTGGATGGTAGTTGACCGGTTGACCAAGTCGGCGCACTTCATACCTATGCGCGTGAATGACTTGGTAGATTACCTTGCTGACCTTTATATTAGGGACATAGTGAGATTGCAAGGGGTCCCTGTAACGATTGTTTCAGATAGAGATCCGCATTTTACGGTTCAGTTGTGGCAAAGCCTACAGAGTACCTTGGGCACGAGATTGACTTTTAGTACTGCATATCATCCTCAGACTGACGGGTAGTCCAAGCGTACTATTCAGATCCTTGAGGATATGCTTCGGGGTTGTGTTCTTGACTTTAAGGGGTCGTAGGAGAGACACTTGCCCTTAGTGGAGTTTGCCTATAACAATAGCTTCCAATCGAGTATTGGCATGGCACTGTTTGAGGCCTTGTATGGTCGACCGTGTAGATCCCCTGTGTGTTGGGCCAAGGTGGGTGATGCACCTATGTTGGGTCCAGAGTTAGTCCAAGAAATGATGGAGAAAGTTGCACTTATTCGTAAGAGGTTGGCTACTGCCCAGAGTCGCTAGAAAAGTTATGCCAACCGTAGGAGGAGACCCTTGTCTTTTGAGGTGGGAGACTGTAGCTCGAATTTTTGCTTCCCCTTTCGGAAGAATGAATAGCCCTTACAGTTCGGACTCTACTTGTGTTAGTTCTGAATCTGATTTCACAAGTGTAATGTGAAACAGTGGAAACACAAAAAGAGTCCAAATTCGGCAATTTGTTTTTGGAAAATCGATGTTTGAATCAAATGCCAAAAATGAATTGCTTTGCCAGATTTCAGATTCGCCACCTAAATATTTATTTTGGGAAATTTAGGAAACCAGTGACTCGTGCCAAAGGCCATTAGTCCATCATTACCAAAGCGTCTTGGTTCGAGAACTTAGGTATGAGAGGGAAAGGTCAATAATGAGCACCCCACTCACTTGATCAAAGATCGGCCTTTACTAATCATGATGTGATTCTTATGTACAGTATATGTTCTCATTTTATCTTAAACATACTGTGGGCTCGCCTTTTTCTTGCGCCCCCACACCTTTAAGAGCGGAGCCTAGTTGTTGTCGACATGTCATTGCCCAGACCTGAGATAGCTTTAGGTTGGCCATTTTCAATTGCAGCTCGCCCTAAGATTGGGGAGCCTTTTGGCATGAAATTTCTAGCATGTGATGTGGTCGATGATGGAGCCAAAACCCCAAAGGCTAAATCTGTCACTGTTTTCTGCAAATTTTCAATCATGCTCATTAGCTCAGAAATAGTGGGTTCATGGGTTTGAGATGATTGGGGTTCAAGTGCATTAATCATGCATAAATCTGTGCTTTCTGGAATGAACACCTCAGGCTTAGGCAAATGGACTGGGGTGATGTATATGCTGGGGTTGTAGGTAGATGGCAGTGCATGGATTAGATTGAGATGTAGAGGTGACAGGTCAATGGTGGCCTGAGGTCCTTTTGGTGGAGCTATGATCTCTTCATCAATAAGATCTTGAATCTTATGACAGAGGCGGATGCAACGGTTCGTATTATGACTGTGTTGTTCATGATAGGTACAGTATTTAGCTGGGTCATATTTTGGTGGAAGAGGATCTGGAAGGGGTTCGGGTTCTAGGAGTTCTAGGTACCCTTTTTCTTGCAGCATTTTCAAGGTTTGAGAGAGACTCATGTAAAGAGAATGGAAATTTCAGGCTTGGGGCCGATTTGAAGTGGTTGGTTTTTGGCCATTGAGGGGAGTGGTGACAGTATTTACTTCTGAGCATTCCGCAGTTGTGCTATTGTCAGTAGTAAAACTGCGAACAACATTCTTCTTCAAAGGCTCATTATCTTCCACAAAGATCCTTTGTCTGATGGCATCCTCGATTTGAACCCCTATTTCATGAAGGTCTGGAAAGGGAAACAGAGGTAGAACGATCATCCTTTGCAGTAACTTGCCATGTAGATTGCGAACAATCATCCTGATCTGATTTTTGTCGGAAGGCCTTGTAGTCACCATCAAGGCCTTTGCTCTCCATCTCGTCACGAACTCTGAGAAACCCTCATTTGGCTCTTGGCGGGTGACTTCGAGATCACGAGTTTTGACCTCGATCTGTGTGTTGTAGGAGCATTGAGCAATAAAGGCCTCAGCTATCTCTTCCCAGTTCTGTTTCACAGAGTCCTCCAATTTAGCATACCAGATTGCGGCTATCCCAGACATGGTTCAGCCGAAGAGAGACAACTTTTGGGCTGGGGTAGACCCATTGGCCTCAAGATATCAGAACACAGGTGGAGGTGCACCATTGGGTCTCTAGAGTCGTCGAAGCGGTCGATATGCGATATTTTAAACCGCTCCAGTAAGGTAACTGTAGATTCAGTATACTCGTCCTCTAAATTCGGGATGAAGTTCACTCCTTGTGTTCGTTTGAATAACTTCTCTAGTTTATTCACCTTAAGTGCAATTAGGTCAACGTCAAATTCAAACGAAGCTTCGGCTTAATAGACAGAAGCTTTAAAGGCTTGCTCTGGGATTGGCTTCGTCGGATTACTCTGAGTCTCTTGGACATTAGCAGTATGGGCAGTGGCTCCGGGTGTCGGGTTACCCGTGGGAGGTGCATGAGATACAGAAGCCGCGGCTGGTTGTGGCTGTTGTTGTTGTAGCCGGGTTATCACTTCGGCCTGACGAGCCTTGACTTCAGCCTGACGGACTACGTCTTGCTACAGTGCCTCGATTGTTTGTTGCAGGTGCTATATCTGTTCTTTCACACTAGCTGGGGGATACTGAGCCATGGGAATGGGTGATTGATCTCGTGCTGAGCTGAATGCAGACAACAGTTTCCAGACCAGACTAGACCCTGGTGAACTGAGGGGTGATTGCTGTAGAAACTGCACTGGTGAATTCTACTTGAACCTCTTTCGTCTTGTAACCGGTGGGGGTGACGTAAACACAAGTTGCTTTTGAACCAATTCTAACCTGACAAAGTCTATCGATACAAGTCCAGAGTACTCGGGAGAAATTGGAGCCTTCTGAAGCTATGGTTCTAGGACTACCTTGCAAAAGAGAAAACAGACATCATCTCAGCCCAATTTCACTAGAACGGATATGATCATAGCTGAATGACTGTGCTTTCTACAGAATTTTGCCCTAAAACAAATACTAACTTGGCAACTGATATGCACATCCCTATATAGTTTCACTGTAAAGCACATACCAGTTAATTAAGAGCCAAAACACCCCTATGAGGGGATAAGGTTACCCTTAACAAGTGGCTTCACACAATCCTGCATTTAGGTAAGCAACCTGTCCTAGTTTGGAACAGTCTCTATGGCTTCTGATATGCAACTAGGTTGATTAGTCAAAAAGGGTACCTCAGCAAGACTACCTAATATACCTCTCACACCTAACACCGAGAAGTGAAAGATGGATTAAATGGTACAGCAGTAGTCCAGATCCAAGGGTTGTGTTCCCATCGTGGCAGAGCCCGCAACCGGTCAACCTTTTGGCAAGCTTTTCCAAGCAAGCCTCCGGCAAACCGCTCAGGAATAGCAGATGGCAAACACTGTGACTTAGATGCACCGATGCAAATGCAATGCAAAGAAACACATAAGTGTAGATAAAACAACATATCATGAGTTCGAGTCAAGTTCTCTAAGTCCCCAGCAAAGTCACCAGAAACTGTGGCTTGCCTTTTTCTCGCTCCCCCGCACCTTTCGAAAAAGGGTTTGAAAAGAAGGCCCCACAGTTCAGACTCCCGCGGTTTTGAATCTAGTCTCACAAGTGCAATGTGAAACTGATAAACACCAACGAGTCCAAATCCGGCAAACCTTTTTGGAAAATCGATTTTAAATCAAATAATGCCAAAATTGGATTGCTTTGCCAGACACAGAGTTGCCACCTAAATATTTAATTTTTGGAAAATTTAGGAAACCCTGACTCGTGCCAAAGGCCACGTGTCCGTCATCACCAAAGTTGCCTTGGCTCGGGAACTTGGGTACAAGACGGAAAGGTCCTGAAATGAGCACCCCTGTTCGCTCGATCAAAGATCAGTCTCTACTAATCATGATATGTTCTTTTATAAACATTACGTGTTCTTGTTCTAATTATTAACTAACTTTACTATGTGATGCGCATGTATACAAGTATAGACTTGATCGCAAGAATTGGAACAAATTCAACTCATGTTTGTTTTGAGAAAATGGTTTGAATTTGCCACCCTCAAGTGGGCTTAAAAGATGCAGATTTGTCACCAAATACAATGGGCTTAAAACAGGATTTTGCCACAACAAAGTAGGCTTAAAGCACACATTCGTTGAATCATTCCAATTCAAACAACAAGCCTTCATCTACAGGCATTCATGCAGTTTAGCAAGTAAGCACATAGCTTCATGGCAAGCATGCGAATCATGACAACATGGCAATCACACTCATGCAAATATGCTAAAGCATAAAACTCACCGAGTACTCCAAGCTAAAACAAAAACTAGTTAGAAAAATTCATGATCCTAACTATATTAAGATGCCTAATGCAACACATGCAATATGAAATTAATAAGCTTGGCTACTAATATGGCATACGAAGCAACTTGAACAACATGCTTTTAAACACGTATTCAAAGAAGTATTGAAATTGCAATGCAGTTTGAATGATGCGTCGAGCCTCGGTGCATGAAAGATAAATGAATGGATGCAAACATGAAAACATAGGGTATGCTAATTGAAAATGTCCCTAATCTAACCATCAAAAGCGGTTAAGTAAAAGGGAGAAAGACACGGGGTTGGAAGACATGCACACACACACACACACACACACACACACACACACTTTTATTACAACATTGTACCCTCGCGAAGGAGGGTCCGAATAAATAAGAGCTAAGCTAAGCTAGGCTAACTAATCTAATTTAAACTAATTAGACTAGTTATTACAAATCAAATGAATAACTAGTAAACTAATTACTAATTAATACAACACTTAACTAATTAGCCAACTAATTAATTAAAATGAATGTATAATAACTAAGCATGCAAAATATTTAAACTACACTACCTCAGCTCTGCTTCGGGAAGTGGAGGATGGATGCACTCGATTTTTGCCTCGAAAAGCCACCGTTTTGCTTTTGAGATGCTCTGTTTGTAGGGTTGACTATACTCTAGAATCTTTCTACTTCACCTTACCAAAAACTTGTTAAAGATTGCACCAGTGGCCTGCCGGCCATAGGAGGTTGCTGCCGGCCCCTTGCTGGCCAAAAAGATGCCTTGATGGCCAAAAATGAGGCACTGCCGGCCATGGATGAGACCTTGCCGGCCACTGATGCTCTGTGTCTTCACACTGCAACAGAACACAAACAGAGCAAAATGAAGGTCTTTCCAGGGGTATGTCTGTATTGTACCCCTCCTTATCATCTCAAAACCTCAAAGGAGTGGCACACTTGGATCCAAAACCACAAACCAAGCATTTTATTGCATGATGGCCAAAGATCCAAGTTGTACAATTTCAATAAATGCACAAATATGACTCAAAGGACCACAACCCTATTATGCATGATCAAGGGCAATGGAGACCAAGGAAAATGGCACATTGCATCACTTTTGAGTATGAAATGTCCCATTTGCCTTGTGTTCGAATTAACGTCCGATCCGAACACATGCAATGCAACATGAAAGATGCTTTATCTTGCCTCTTTTACTTGTCCAATTTTGTTTACTCATTTTAGCTTACCAATCCATTCTTTAATTGATTAGTCCAAAAGTGAGTGTCCTCTAATGGAAGAGGTGTCATCCAAGGGATGGTTTAAGGCAAGAGAGAGGTCATACCGTTGATTAGTAGAAGGATTGAAACCACTAAGCACAAACCTCAATCTCAAGCTTAAACAAAACCCTAAGGCTAACCAACCCTCAAAGCAAATGAAAAAGTGAAGAAATGAGGGAGGTTGCAGATATTTAGGTGCTGGAATTAGGCATGAAAAAGCATTAAAACATGTGTAGACACCCCATTTTTGACGGTCCTCAAGACTTGGACGTCACCGTTTGAACACTCGGTGATTATCCATGTTTGTGTTCGTCTCGAGTTCCTGGAGGCCTTGGCAGCGCGCCTCGCCTCAGGACCTCTTGACTCGACTGCTTCGCGTTCGGTTTTGGCACCAAACACCTGTGTTTTTGCCTTGAAGGGCAGGGAATGGCTTTTTGGCCATCCTCACACCTCATCGGCCCTCCCCTATCATCACCGGCTACACATGTTTGCCACCGGCCATTGTTTCTTAAAAATAATGGCCGGTCGGCATTATGTTTAGCCGACCGGCACTTTATTGTGCCGATGACCTATTTGGTTGGCCGAGACCTCTTCTTGAGGGGAGTTTGAACCTTTTGAACCCCCTGTTTTAGCTTCTTGAGGAAGCTTGAACCTTTTGAACCCTTGGTTCTAGCTTCTTGAGGAAGCTTGACCCTTTTGAACCCTTGGTTCTAGCTTCTTGAGGAAGCTTGAACCTTTTGAACTCTTGGTTTAGCTTTTCCAAGAAGCTTGAACCTTTTGAACCCTTGGTTTTAGCTTCTTGAGGAAGCTTGAACCTTTTGAACCCTTGGTTTAGCTTCTCCAAGAAGCTTGAACCTTTTGCACCTTGGTTCTAGCTTCTCCAAGAAGCTTGAACCTCTTGAACCTTTTGAACCTTGGTTCTAGCTTCTCCAAGAAGCTTGACCCTTTTTAGCTTCTCTAAGAAGCTTGACCTTTTTAGCTTCTCTAAGAAGCTTGGCCTTGTTAGCTTCTCCAAGAAGCTTGACCTTTTTAGCTTCTCCAAGAAGCTTGAACCTTTTTAGCTTCTCCAAGAAGCTTGAACCTTGTTAGCTTCTTGGAGAAGCTTGCACCTTTCTAGCTTCCAAGAGAAGCTTGCACCTCTTGAACCTTTTTCCTAGCTTCTCCAAGAAGCTTGGCTCTTTTGTCTAGCTTCTCCAAGAAGCTTGGCCTTCTTGGCCCTTTTGCTCCAAGCTTCTAAGAGAAGCTTGACCCCCTTGACCCTTTTTTTTCTTAGCTTCTCTTAGAAGCTTCAAACCTCCACCTTTTCTATAAATAGAAGAGCTTCTCTTCTATTGCAAGGGTGCCAAGAAATTTGTCTAAGGCAAAAACCATACACTTCCCTCCATATCTCTACATTCCAAGCTCCAAAGTCCATAGTTCTTGGCCCCTTTGCACACCACCTGTCAACCACACCTCTCCATCATCCATCTAAGCTTCTTGGAGGCCATTTTCAGAAGCTAAGGAACTGGTTTTTGGGACCAAAGGCTGCTGTCCACGTTGGTCTACAAGGGTGAGCATCTAACCCTCTTTTATTCCCCGTTTTTGCACCAGATTTTAGCCCATCTTGCTTGTGGTTTTGAGCTTTGTGTATAACATAAAAAAGTTCTGTTTTTTTGTGTTTAAGATACTTCATTAAGGACACTTTTGTGTTTGGGGTCGTTTACCCCCTATTAGGCCTTGTTTGTCCTCTTATTTGTGCATTTTTTGTAAGCTTCGGGACCACCTTGTATGGGCCCTCCCACCACTGAAATCTTGAGGGATTTCAGTGGTGGGGGTGGTGTTTTGAGGTCCTAAGAAGGAGAGGGCCATCCCCTCTCCTTGTTGTCTTGTTTGCTTGTATTTTTGGCCTTACAAAGGAGCCTATATTTGCACACCTGTTGAGATCAGATCAGGCATTTTTCAGTGGGTTTTAGGACCCCTATAGGCCATTTCCAGAGCTGGTTTGGCCTTGTTGAATGTCCATCATGTATGTGCTTAATAACCTCTTGTATAGCCCTCTAAAGGAGCTCATCATTTTTGCATGTGTTGGCTTCATTTCAGTGGTTATTTGAGCATGTTTTGGCATGGTTTATTCACTGATTTTTGATGGTTTGGTCAGATTCCATGTGCATCATACACTTTCCATGTAAACCATGTTAGCTAGTCAAATTCGCATGCTAAT
Organism: Camellia oleifera; assembly: GCA_022316695.1. Lineage (NCBI taxonomy): Eukaryota > Viridiplantae > Streptophyta > Magnoliopsida > Ericales > Theaceae > Camellia > Camellia oleifera. Next base: position 108,410,784 of record CM039315.1, on the reverse strand, counting down.
TTTGTCCATCTTGTTAGCACTTTTTGGCCATGCTTAGAACTGGAAAAGTCCATGTTTTGGGACTGCCAAGATTCTGTCTTCATGCTTCATAGTCCAATAATGCATGCTTTGTATAGCTGTAAGTCATTCCATGTGCCTAGTTTTGCATTTCGGGGTTCATCTCATGCATCGGGTGCCATATCTCCATGTTTCGGGGCTGTTTAGCATCATATTTTGGTACTGAAATTCACATGCTTATATGCCATCTTATATCCCTTGCCATGCTTTGGTAGAGTTGCATTTTTGTGCCTTAAGCTTGGTTAATGCATTGTGCATGCATTCCATGTATTTTGTTGCCTCACTTGCATCATTATGGCCACTGTTTTGGACCTAGTAGAGAGCTGTCCAAGTTAGTGTAAGACCATCCTTTGCATGTTGATGCATGCTTACCTTGTGTGTTGTTGCATACTTGTGTGTTGTTGTATGTTTAGGTTGCTTAACATGATGCATGCCTTGCATACTTGTATGCTTAGATCACATCTTGTATGCTTGTTACTCCCATTGTTATTCCATATCTTGCATGCTTGCTCGCTTAGGTTGTGTGCCTAACATGCATTGTGCATTACTTGCTTGCATGCCCATGTTGCATACTTAGTTAACATGCCTAGGTTGCATTGCATGAGCATACATACCTTGCCTCTTGAATTGAGTATGATAGAGGTTGGGTTTCACTTATTTGTTTGATGTGCATCTCATTTGAAATCAAAATGCATACTTGGTTTCTTGGGCCATCACGCATTGAAATGCGCGATTGGTGGTCCGAGAATCGAGAACCATGTCCCTTTGAGTCACAAACATGATAAGGGATGTGTTGGTGCACACATGTGCTTGAAATTCTATGCCATGCACTACCTGTCCCATGTTGCTGTCAAAACTGTCTTCTGCAGGAAGTTTTTGCCGACCGGCAACATTTAGTGCCGACCGACCATTGATGAATGGCCGATAGCTTCATTCGCAGCCGGTGGACTTTTACCAGGGCCGGTGGCCATTTTACTCAGCCGATGGTACTTTACAGTATACAAGGAACATGTCCCAGGACTTTGGCAGTCTTTGGAGAGGCAGGGCAGTGTAAACAGAGGCAGTAGTGGCATGGTACGGGTTTTCCGGGCAAGACGGACTCGAGCATGCATCATCACACGCATTCCAAGGCGGGGCTGCGGCCATCTGATCTTTGCATTTAATTTAATCAGATTAGAAGTTTTGTAATAAGTAATTTAGTATTATTTATTCGGTTTGTATATTCTTTCGGTCCCTCCGAGTGAGGGCGTATTTGTAATAAGTGTGGGTGAGTGGTGTGCATGTCTTCCAACCCTCACTTCTTTCTTCCCTTTTATTTACCTGCTTATGATGGTAGATTAGGGCATATTTAAAATTAGCATACCTTATGCAATGCATGCGTGCATCCATACATTTGTCTTACATGCACCGGGCTCGGTACATCACGCTAATTGCATTGTATTTCAATTTCCAAATTGAATACTTGTTACTTGTAGCATTTCACATGCCATGCTTAGGATAGCCGAGCCTGTCTAGATTACACCCTTGCTTGCGTTGCATTAGCCACTTAACATGAACTAGGATCATGCATATGATTGCTAACTAGTTTATTGTTTTGGCACGGAGTACAATGTAAGCATTTATGCTTTAGCATATCGCATGCGTGTGAATGTTAACATGACAGCATAATTACCATGTGGCTAAATACTTATATGAGATAAACTGCCTGAATGCCTGTGGGTGAAGGTTGGATTGCTTGAGTTGGAAAAACTCATTGAAATCCGTGTTTTAGCCTACTTGCGAGTAGCAAATTCCAAAACTGTTTTCAAAACAAACGGATATGCAATGCTTATTTCCAAATTAGGCGATCTAGTCTATACTTGTTTGCTGTGCGCATAACATAGTAATTCTAGGCTAATAACTGGAATAAGAGCACATAACGTTTTTTAAATCGGATATCACGGTTAGTAGAGGCCGGTCTTCGGACCGGGCGAAAGGGGGTGCTCATAGCTGACCTTCCCCGATCGTACCCAAGCTCCCGAGCCAAGACAACTTTGGTGATGACGGACACGTGGCCTTCGGCACCGAGTCAGGGTTTCCTAAATTTCCCATTTTAAAAAATATTTAGGTGGCGACTCTGTATCTGGCAAAGCAGTCCATGTTTGGCACTTCTTTTCAAAATCTATTTTTTCTCAAAATGATTTGCCAGAGTTAGACTCTTCGGTTCAGATTACGAACCGCAACAAAGAAAGGGGAGTCCGAACTGTAGGGGGAGGCCCACACGGGCGCGTCTACAGTTTCTGGCGACTCCGCTGGGGATTTTAGAGAGCTTGACTCGAACTCGTGATATCCTGTCTTGACTACACTTATGTGTTTCTTTGCATTGCATGTGCATTGGTGCGCCTAGGACACCGTGTTGGCCATCTGTTATTCCTGAGCGGTTTGCTGGAGGCTTGTCTTGTCAAGGCATGACCATAAGGCTGACCGGTTGCGGGCTCTGCCAGTATGGGAACACAAACCCCGGTTTTACCGGGGCACCCTTTTTTGACCATTCGACCTAGTGCATATTCGGATCCATAGTGACCATTCCAAACTAGGACAGGTTGTTTACCCGATGTTAGGTTGTTTGAAACCGCTGCGTGCGTAGTGAAACCCTAGCTCCTAACAAAATAGGACAGGGAAACCCTACCCCAACATAGGGGTGTATTGGCTCTCATTTACTTGCTATGTGCTTTTAGAGTGTATCTCTACAGGGAATGCATATACCAGTTTGCGAGTCTGGGTATCCGGCCTGTGGGCACCAGTATCAGTAGTTTGAGAATCAGTTATATCTGCGGGTATCAGATTCAGATTTGGGGCAGTGATTTCGGGGAGACAGTGATCAGTAATAGAATACAGTCGTTCAGCTCTGCTCGTATCTATTTTGGTAAAGTTGAGCTGAGACGTTGTCTGTTTTCTCTTTTGCTAGGGCTAGTCTTGGAATCATAGCTTCAGAAGGCTCCACTATCCCCCGGGTACATTGGATTTGTGCTGATAGACTTCGTCAAGTCAGAGACTCAGTTCAAGGGTAATCAGGGCCAGAGAAGGCTAGTCAGGCACAGACCACCAATATAACAGCTACCAGATCAGTGACCTTTGAGCAGTCGGGTTGAGATTTCCGAGCCTACTGCAGACACAGATATACCGATTGCTCAGTTAGATCAGGACAATATGTCGAGTTTGGAAGAGATGGTGCGCCAACTCCAGGATAATATGAAAGCCATGCAGCAAGATGCTGTCCGTCAATCTGAATTCACCAAGCAACAGGCTGTGGTCATAGCCCAACAGGCAGAGACAATTGCCAGGTTAGAGCAGCAAGCCGGGGCATCTGCTTCACATCAGGCCCCTCCCCCACCAAGGGTTTCGATACCCGAGGAGACACCAAATGTCCAAAATGTCCAAGAGGATACAGGCCTTCCAACGGGGCCAGCTCTGCCCCCGATTCTACCGCAACTATCCAAGGCGCCCACGCCTATCAATGTACCGGACTCTCCCTTTGAGTTCGAAGCGGACCCCACAGCGCTGAAGCTGAGTAAGTTGGAAAAAATGTTTAAGAAATCCCAAGGAGTCAAGTCCATCCTGGACATCGAAGATGGATATACCGACGCAGCTGTGACGCTGCCAAATCGGTTCAAGATGCCACAAATCGACCGATTTGATGGGTCCGGGGACCCCATGGTGCACCTGAGGCTGTTTTCAGATATCTTAAGGACGATGGGCCTCACCAGACTACAGAAGCTGTCTCTGTTTGGCCGAACCCTGTCAGGTGTGGCGGCCATCTGGTACGCGAAACTGGAAGACGATGTTAAGAGGAATTGGGATGAGATGGCCGAGGCTTTCGTCGATCAATACTCCTACAATACACAAATTGAGATTACAACCCGTGATCTCGAGACGACTAGGCAGGAGCCGAAGGAAAGTTTCTCCGATTTTGTAACTCGGTGGAGGGCCAAGGCCTCAATGATGACCATTAGGCCAATGGACAAGGATCAAATACGGATGGTTGTGCGCAACCTCCAACCCAAGCTTATGCAAAAGATGATCGTGCTCCCCTTTCCCACCTTTTTAGATCTACATGAGATGGGAGTACAGATCGAGGATGCGATGAAGCAGGGTCTGATTGACCAAGACCGAGAGCAGCCCAAGAGGGCATTCGACCGCAGTTCGAATGCAACCACCGGTGGTGATGCAGCTGTTAGGACTTCAGACGTGTGCATGGTCACCACCACCACACCAAGAGCAGCCACCCCCTTTGTTGGTGCGCCCACTTCAAACCCCCGAACTTCAGACTATCTACCCCGAGGCAAGAGGGTCTTCACCCCACTCTTTATGCCTTTGTCTAAGGCTTTAGGGGTCCTACTCAGGAAAGGACATCTGAAACCGTTAGAACAACGGCCCCTACCCGATCCTCTCCCTGCAAAGCATGACCCGGCTAAGTACTGTGCTTTCCATCAACAAACCGGTCATGACACTGACAGTTGCGTCCGTCTCCGCCATGAGATACAAAATTTGATTGACAATGGGGTCATCCCCGCACCAAGCTCTGCAAAGTCTATCGGCACTTGATCAGTGAACCTGTGGGGGGATAATGTGATGTGATCAGGGGATGGACCACCTGCGAGCGGCGCTCAGTTTACTCCAGATGTGGCGTATGGCACGCACCGTTTTGAGCATTTGTGAATGCTGGTTTTTGTACATTCTGACTTGGGTATTGGGTCAGTCTTGTTGTGTTATTTCGAGTCTATCTCTTTGTTTTGAGTCAGTCTTTTTGTTTTGGGTCTGTCTTGTGGTGGTTTTGAGTCAGTCCTATTGTATTGGAGTTGGGTGATTCCGGGGATATTACCTCGGATCTCACTATTTTGTTTTGTGTTTGTCTTTTCACTTTCTTTTGAGTCTATTTCTGCCGAGGAGCCAGTTGTGCCAACAGATTTGAATAGAACAGTAGTGATTTTCACACTCTTGTGTTTGCTTCTGCCGTGTGCCAATTGTGCCAGAATTTCTAAATGAAATGGCAGTATTTGACTAGAAGCTGTGTCTTTTCTGTGCTTTTAAATCATTGCATTGACCTAAGTTTTTTTCAAAACTTTTTGAACACTGCGGTGAAAACGAAGAGGGAGGAATTCCTCAGGATTTGCAAAACTTTGATCAAACTGAGAGAAAGTGAGGCATGCTAAGCCCTTAATGAATGAAATCATGCTTGTTAGTGTGAGTACTGGGAAGGATCCTGGCTTGATCCAGATTGGTTCTACATTGTCTTTAGCGCGAGCGATTTGTCGCTTTCTTAAAAACTTTCAAAAAATGTTTTGCGCGGTCCTGCGAAGACCTGTGTAGAATCGCTCTTGAGATTTTACAGCTTAGGATCGCTCTCAGCCTCGAGACTTGACCCCTCACTTTCAAACCTTGAACTGGGATTCAGAATGTTCAACGGTCAACTACAATGTGAGGCCTGTGTGGCCAGATTTAAAGCAGCCCTCGAACAAGAGGCACCAAAGTCAGAGCAAGGAGATCAGACCTCATCAGAAGAAGGTTGCGAAGCCAAATCAGAAGCACCCCTCGAACTAGGGGCAAAAATATCCGATGTGCTCGAAGAGCCGAAGATGGATCCTTCTGCGAATCAATACAGCAGTCATTTTCCTGGATTCAGATGACTTTAGGATCTCAAAACCATTTGGCATGGACCTGTTACACTTTTACCCTTTGAGAGGCTCGCTGGGCCGAAAACCCGGAAGGGCGACCCAGGCAAAAGTTAGAGCAAGAAAAGATATATACGAAAAGCAAAAAAAAGAAAAAGAAGAAAAGAGAAAAAAGAAGAAAAACAAAAAAGCAAAAAAAAAAAAAAAAAAAAAAGAAAAAGAAAGAAGAAAAGAAAAAAAAAGAAAGAAGAACAAAGCTCGCAAGGTCGAAAACCTGCAACAGGCGCCTTGGCAAAAGTTAGAGCATAAAAAGGAGAGGTTAAATACCCGAGTGTACCTTAAACCCGAACTACGTAAGGCTTGATTCCCATGTTTGGGATACGTAGGCAACTTCATTCTGAAGTCCAGCCCTAAAACACTTCAAATTCGATCATGTCCATGTATTGGTTTTGATGGTCCTCGCCTTCTCTGTATCCGAGGGTTTAGTTGCGTTCATCACTCTGAGGACTGCCTACAATGCGCCGCGGTGCCATCCAAACAAGGGGCAACTTTCCGTTGCCATTCAAAACGCCGCAGTGTCCTTCAGACAAGGGGCAATTTTCCATTATTATGGATTCGAGGTTGCGCATCTCGAGGGTAGGTTCCGCACTTGTTAAGCATTGGCCGTTTGCAAAATAGTTTTTGAGCATTTTTACTGAGGTTAACTATTCTCTCGAAAATTATTCCATCTTTTCCAAAACTGGACCATTTTCTTGGAGCCAAAAAAGGAAAATTTTCAGTGCTCACAACCTAACTTGCGTGATTTTCAAAATCAAAAAGTTGAATAAGCATGTTAATCTAACTTTCATGTTGGTCAAAATTGTTTTAAAACCAAAAAAAAATGGTCAAAATGATGAACTAGGGGCACAGTTGAGTCAGGTGTTCTGTCTTTTTCCCATCATCAACATACTTGCCAAGAAGGGCACTCTACCTGCCAGAAGAGGGCACAACTGAAGTCAATAGCAAAGGGCTGAAAGCTCTCTCATCCTCCAAGCAACGAGGTATTAAGTCAAGTGCGAAGCACGAATTGGAATGGATCAAGATGTTCCACTTCCTCATCTGGACAGATCTAACCACGTCCAAACTCCCCAGCAGGGCATCATCAACCGATGTTAGCTGCGGATTTGCTACACACCCCGTTGTGGCACAACCCCTCTGTGGGAAAGTTCACTGTTGTAAGCAGAAGAAGAGAATCTAGCAAAATGCTAGGGACACGAGCCCACAACTTCCTATTCATCCATTAACCACCCAGGGGAGGGATGAAAAATGAGAGATTGAAGAATAGAGAGGTGTGCGATGAGAGAAAAAGTGAGCAAAAGGGTTCTGAGAGAAAAACCAAGCCTGAGGGCCGAGTGATGTGAGAATCACAAATGAGAAAGGGTGGGCAACAATACCCGGTGAAACAGGCTCCCTGTGCACATTTGAGTCTTGTGTTTTGTTTTGTCTGTCTCGATTCTTGTTCTGAGTCGTTTCGAGTGTCAATAGATGTGTTTAGGTTGTTTACCTTTTTATTTTTCGTTATTGAGTCTTTTTCGCTGTGTTCAGTTGTAGGCTCAATACCTGGTCAAGAACTCATTTCTCAATTTCAAAAAATCATCTTGTGCTCAGAGTGCTGTGCCATTCTCCACATTTGTGCAAAACAGTATTTGTTCTTTCATAAAACTGCAGGGTTCACCCCCGATAAGTGCGAACAGTAAAATCAAGACCTACCTGAAGCTATATGGGTTCTGGACTGCAAAGCAAAAGAAAAGAGGGAAAATCGAAGCATCTGAGTGTGTTTCACCTTCAGCAAAAAGGTAAGTGTTCGAAGAACACAAGGAGAGATCCCCATCAGAGAAGAGCGGTTCACCGCCACTCACCTCATGAGGTGCTTTCTAAAGCGCTACTTTGTCCATTTATTGCTTTCCTTAAGCATCATGTATCGCATTGTACCTATCAAGTTCCTTTCTCATTCATGCATGATATTGTATGTACGGTTCATTCAAAGAAGTTCCGTTTGAGATCATTCCCTTAGTGTATCAATCACACTTCGTTCACTTCGTTTGTCCAGTGTATCAATCACACTTCATTCATTTCGTGTATCTATGGCACATATTCTCATTTAGTGTATCTATCACACTTTGCTTTACTTGGTGTATCAATCACACTTCGTTCACTTTGTGTATCTATCACACATATTTTGCTTTGTGTATCTATCACACTATTCTTCTCTTCATATCACATGTTTACTTTAGTGTATCCATCACACTTCATTCACTCTGTTTGCCTCATGTATCTATCACATGTTCACTTTAGTGTATCCATCACACCTCATTTACTTTCGTTTGCTTCATGTATCTCTCACATGTTTATTTAGTGTATCAATCAAACTCCATTCACTTCGTGTATCAATCACACTCTCTTCACTTAGTGTATCAATCACACTTCTTTCATTTTGTGTATCTATCACACACATTCTCATTTTGTGCATCTACCACACACATTCTCATTTTCTGTACCTATCACACACATCCTCATTTTGTGTATCTATCACGCACATATTCACTTCAATTACTTTAGTGTATCCACCACACTTCATTACCTTTTGTGTATCTATCATGCACATATTCACTTTATTCCATTAGTGTATCAATCACACTTCATTCGCTCAGTATATCAATCATACTCTGTTCACTAAGTGTAGCTATCACACTTCGTGTTCACCTTTAGTATATCAATCATACTCCTGTTCACTAAGTGCATCCATCACACTTCGCGTTCACCTTTAGTATATCAATCATACTTTGTTCACTGAGTGCATCTATCACACTTTGTGTTCACACTCAGCATATCCATCATACTTGTTCACTAAGTGCATCTATCACACTTTGTGTTCACCTTTAGTATATCCATCATACTTGTTCACTAAGTGCATCTATCACACTTCGTGTTCACCTTTAGTATATCAATCATACTTGTTCACTAAGTGCATCTATCACACTTCGTGTTCACCTTTAGTATATCAATCATACTTGTTCACTAAGTGCATCTATCACACTTCGTGTTCACCTTTAGTATATCAATCATACTTGTTTACTAAGTGCATCTATCACACTTCGTGTTCACCTTTAGTATATCAATCATACTTGTTCACTAAGTGCATCTATCACACTTCGTGTTCACATTTAGCATATCAATCACACCTTGTTCGCTTTGTGTATCAATCACACATGCCCCCTTTGTGTATCCACCACACACATTCACTTAGTGCATCTATCACACTTTGTGTTCACCCTTTGTGTATCCATCACACTGTGCTCACCGCACTCAGCTACTGTATTTATCATATTATGCTTCATGTAGTGTATCTATCACATGCTCACTTTGTGTATCAATCACACACGCTCGCTTTGTGTATCAATCACATACGCTCGTTTGGTGTATCAATCACACACGTTCGCTTTGTGTACCTATCACACATGCACACTGTATTCACAGTGAGAATTGCAATAATTCTCTTACATCCTTTCTGCATTGTAGTGTAGTTTGGCGTATGCTAGCTTAAAACTGTTGCATGTGTGCTTCGTTACAGCTTTCTTTGCATGATCATAAGTTATGCTCGGCTTCTTGCATTTTCAGTTGCATTTTGCCCCTGCCTTCGGGCGCATACCTTGTTTGTCTTGCATGTTTGTCTAAGTCTTCGGCCTTGTCAAAATGGGTCGTCTCTGGGCTTTGACATTCACTCCCGTCATTCTTATGACTTCCGAGTTCTGTCAAAGAGGGGCAACTGTAGACACCCCATTTTTGACGGTCCTCAAGACTTGGACGTCACCGTTTGAACATTCGGTGATTATCCATGTTTGTGTTCGTCTCGAGTTCCCGGAGGCCTTGGCAGCGCGCCTCGCCTCAGGACCTCTTGACTCGACTGCTTCGTGTTCGGTTTTGGCACCAAACACCTCTGTTTTTGCCTTGAAGGGTAGGGAATGGCTTTTTGGCCATCCTCACACCTCATCGGCCCTCCCCTATCATCACCGGCTACACATGTTTGCCACCGGCCATTGTTTCTTAAAAATAATGGCCGGTCGGCATTATGTTTAGCCGACCGGCACTTTATTGTGCCGATGACCTATTTGGTTGGCCGAGACCTCTTCTTGAGGGGAGTTTGAACCTTTTGAACCCCCTGTTTTAGCTTCTTGAGGAAGCTTGAACCTTTTGAACCCTTGGTTCTAGCTTCTTGAGGAAGCTTGACCTTTTTGAACCCTTGGTTCTAGCTTCTTGAGGAAGCTTGAACCTTTTGAACTCTTGGTTTTGCTTCTCCAAGAAGCTTGAACCTTTTGAACCCTTGGTTTTAGCTTCTTGAGGAAGCTTGAACCTTTTGAACCCTTGGTTTAGCTTCTCCAAGAAGCTTGAACCTTTTGCACCTTGGTTCTAGCTTCTCCAAGAAGCTTGAACCATTTGCACCTTGGTTCTAGCTTCTCCAAGAAGCTTGAACCTCTTGAACCTTTTGAACCTTGGTTCTAGCTTCTCCAAGAAGCTTGACCCTTTTTAGCTTCTCTAAGAAACTTGACCTTTTTAGCTTCTCTAAGAAGCTTGGCCTTGTTAGCTTCTCCAAGAAGCTTGACCTTTTTAGCTTCTCCAAGAAGCTTGAACCTTTTTAGCTTCTCCAAGAAGCTTGAACCTTGTTAGCTTCTTGGAGAAGCTTGCACCTTTCTAGCTTCCAAGAGAAGCTTGCACCTCTTGAACCTTTTTCCTAGCTTCTCCAAGAAGCTTGGCTCTTTTGTCTAGCTTCTCCAAGAAGCTTGGCCTTCTTGGCCCTTTTGCTCCAAGCTTCTAAGAGAAGCTTGACCCCCTTGACCCTTTTTTTTCTTAGCTTCTCTTAGAAGCTTCAAACCTCCACCTTTTCTATAAATAGAAGAGCTTCTCTTCTATTGCAAGGGTGCCAAGAAATTTGTCTAAGGCAAAAACCATACACTTCCCTCCATATCTCTACATTCCAAGCTCCAAAGTCCATAGTTCTTGGCCCCTTTGCACACCACCTGTCAACCACACCTCTCCATCATCCATCTAAGCTTCTTGGAGGCCATTTTCAGAAGCTAAGGAACTGGTTTTTGGGACCAAAGGCTGCTGTCCACGTTGGTCTACAAGGGTGAGCATCTAACCCTCTTTTATTCCCCGTTTTTGCACCAGATTTTAGCCCATCTTTCTTGTGGTTTTGAGCTTTGTGTATAACATAAAAAAGTTCTGTTTTTTTGTGTTTAAGATACTTCATTAAGGACACTTTTGTGTTTGGGGTCGTTTACCCCCTATTAGGCCTTGTTTGTCCTCTTATTTGTGCATTTTTTGTAAGCTTCGGGACCACCTTGTATGGGCCCTCCCACCACTGAAATCTTGAGGGATTTCAGTGGTGGGGGTGGTGTTTTGAGGTCCTAAGAAGGAGAGGGCCATCCCCTCTCCTTGTTGTCTTGTTTGCTTGTATTTTTGGCCTTACAAAGGAGCCTATATTTGCACACCTGTTGAGATCAGATCAGGCATTTTTCAGTGGGTTTTAGGACCCCTATAGGCCATTTCCAGAGCTGGTTTGGCCTTGTTGAATGTCCATCATGTATGTGCTTAATAACCTCTTGTATAGCCCTCTAAAGGAGCTCATCATTTTTGCATGTGTTGGCTTCATTTCAGTGGTTATTTGAGCATGTTTTGGCATGGTTTATTCACTGATTTTTGATGGTTTGGTCAGATTCCATGTGCATCATACACTTTCCATGTAAACCATGTTAGCTAGTCAAATTCGCATGCTAATTTTGTCCATCTTGTTAGCACTTTTTGGCCATGCTTAGAACTGGAAAAGTCCATGTTTTGGGACTGCCAAGATTCTGTCTTCATGCTTCATAGTCCAATAATGCATGCTTTGTATAGCTGTAAGTCATTCCATGTGCCTAGTTTTGCATTTCGGGGTTCATCTCATGCATCGGGTGCCATATCTCCATGTTTCGGGGCTGTTTAGCATCATATTTTGGTACTGAAATTCACATGCTTATATGCCATCTTATATCCCTTGCCATGCTTTGGTAGAGTTGCATTTTTGTGCCTTAAGCTTGGTTAATGCATTGTGCATGCATTCCATGTATTTTGTTGCCTCACTTGCATCATTATGGCCACTGTTTTGGACCTAGTAGAGAGCTGTCCAAGTTAGTGTAAGACCATCCTTTGCATGTTGATGCATGCTTACCTTGTGTGTTGTTGCATACTTGTGTGTTGTTGTATGTTTAGGTTGCTTAACATGATGCATGCCTTGCATACTTGTATGCTTAGATCACATCTTGTATGCTTGTTACTCCCATTGTTATTCCATATCTTGCATGCTTGCTCGCTTAGGTTGTGTGCCTAACATGCATTGTGCATTACTTGCTTGCATGCCCATGTTGCATACTTAGTTAACATGCCTAGGTTGCATTGCATGAGCATACATACCTTGCCTCTTGAATTGAGTATGATAGAGGTTGGGTTTCACTTATTTGTTTGATGTGCATCTCATTTGAAATCAAAATGCATACTTGGTTTCTTGGGCCATCACGCATTGAAATGCGCGATTGGTGGTCCGAGAATCGAGAACCATGTCCCTTTGAGTCACAAACATGATAAGGGATGTGTTGGTGCACACATGTGCTTGAAATTCTATGCCATGCACTACCTGTCCCATGTTGCTGTCAAAACTGTCTTCTGCAGGAAGTTTTTGCCGACCGGCAACATTTAGTGCCGACCGGCCATTGATGAATGGCCGATAGCTTCATCCGCAGCCGGTGGACTTTTACCAGGGCCGGTGGCCATTTTCCTCAGCCGATGGTACTTTACAGTATACAAGGAACATGTCCCAGGACTTTGGCAGTCTTTGGAGAGGCAGGGCAGTGTAAACAGAGGCAGTAGTGGCATGGTACGGGTTTTCCGGGCAAGACGGACTCGAGCATGCATCATCACACGCATTCCAAGGCGGGGCTGCGGCCATCTGATCTTTGCATTTAATTTAATCAGATTAGAAGTTTTGTAATAAGTAATTTAGTATTATTTATTCGGTTTGTATATTCTTTCGGTCCCTCCGAGTGAGGGCGTATTTGTAATAAGTGTGGGTGAGTGGTGTGCATGTCTTCCAACCCTCACTTCTTTCTTCCCTTTTATTTACCTGCTTATGATGGTAGATTAGGGCATATTTAAAATTAGCATACCTTATGCAATGCATGCGTGCATCCATACATTTGTCTTACATGCACCGGGCTCGGTACATCACGCTAATTGCATTGTATTTCAATTTCCAAATTGAATACTTGTTACTTGTAGCATTTCACATGCCATGCTTAGGATAGCCGAGCCTGTCTAGATTACACCCTTGCTTGCGTTGCATTAGCCACTTAACATGAACTAGGATCATGCATATGATTGCTAACTAGTTTATTGTTTTGGCACGGAGTACAATGTAAGCATTTATGCTTTAGCATATCGCATGCGTGTGAATGTTACCATGACAGCATAATTACCATGTGGCTAAATGCTTATATGAGATAAACTGCCTGAATGCCTGTGGGTGAAGGTTGGATTGCTTGAGTTGGAAAAACTCGTTGAAATCCGTGTTTTAGCCTACTTGCGAGTAGCAAATTCCAAAACTGTTTTCAAAACAAACGGATATGCAATGCTTATTTCCAAATTAGGCGATCTAGTCTATACTTGTTTGCTGTGCGCATAACATAGTAATTCTAGGCTAATAACTGGAATAAGAGAACATAACGTTTTTAAAATCGGATATCACGGTTAGTAGAGGCCGGTTTTCGGACCGGGCGAAAGGGGGTGCTCATAGCTGACCTTCCCCGATCATACCCAAGCTCCCGAGCCAAGACAACTTTGGTGATGACGGACACGTGGCCTTCGGCACCGAGTCAGGGTTTCCTAAATTTCCCATTTTAAAAAATATTTAGGTGGCAACTCTGTATCTGGTAAAGCAGTCCATGTTTGGCACTTCTTTTCAAAATCTAATTTTCCTCAAAATGATTTGCTAGAGTTGGACTCTTCGGTTCAGATTACGAACCGCAACAAAGAAAGGGGAGTCCGAACTGTAGCACCGAGGTCCCTCGCGGGCGCTGTTTACAACATGCAACAAAGCCATATGAATGATGCTCAATGCCTAGAAACACTAAGCTAGTGAAGGAAATTACACCATAGCTATGCAATAGAAAGCTCAAAAGCAACAACCTGCCCAAAACAGATGCAAAATAGCCCAAAATATGGCTTAAAACATTATGAAATTAAGCTAACACAAGCTAGAATAATAGGCTAAAACATGAAGGATGCTAGACTAGTAAACAAGACACAAGGAGGGGAGGCTAACCCCTCCAAATTTGGACTTCAAAACATGTTTTTAGCCACTGAATTAACTCTGAAAATCAATGTTTAAAACCTTTGAAAAAGATGATGCAAGGGTGGGAAACACAAGGGCAAATGCCTCCAAAACAAGGTACAAAGAAGGGCTATCAACCCCTCAACCTTTAATGGCCTCAGGACCCAAGCTTCAGCCCAAAAACATAGAGTTTTTATAGCCCAAAATCAATTGAAAGACATGCTAGAATAAAGACAAAACTAGCTAAGACAGTAAGCTAAAACATGGGGTTACACTACAACCATACAAAAGACTGCTCATACAACACAAACAGCCCAAAATAGAGCTAAAGTAGCCCAAATTAGAGGCAAAAACATGCGGGAAATAAGCTAACTTAAGCTACAAAAACATGCTAACATATGAAGCTAACTAGGCATGAAAGCTAGATACACAGAGGGGAGGCTAACCCCTCCAATTTTGGACCTCAAAACAAAGTTTTTACCACTTAAAAACCTCTGAATTTCAGTGGTTAAAAGGCCAAAAGAGTTGGTTTGAAAACGATGAAAAGATGGCATAAAAGCTTCACAAGGAAAGAGACAAGAAGGGTGGACCACCCCCCAAACTTAAAATAGCCTCAAACCACCATTCTTAAGCCTCAAAAATAGAGGTTTTTGTAGTTGAAAACCAGACCAAAAACAATACAAAAAGATGGCAAAAACAAGTATGAAAAAACAAACTTAAAGGGTAAAGGTTATACTTCTTGAAGCTAAGCACACATTAGGCACAAATGAGGCACCAAATCAAGCTAAAATCACCTTCTAAAGCTCAAAGAAGGTTCCAAGGAATCTCAGCCCAAAGATAACCAACTTTGGTCGAGGATGTATAGGCAAAGGAGAAGTGTATCTCTACTTGTATGCATAAAGGTTCAAGAGAGAGAGAAATGTAGAGAGAGACTCCCAAAATATTTCACTCCTCAAATGTTCAAACCTGTAAAACAATAGAGAAGGCCCTCTATATATAGAAAAACAAGAGCTCAGGTCAAAAATATCCCAAAATGGACAGTTGGAAGACAAATATCTGCAGAAATTTGACTTTTTGCACCAATGGCCGACAAGGGATCATTTATGGCCGGCACAAGTCCATTCTTGGCCGAAAAGGATCACTCCTAGGCGACAGGTGGCCGGAAAAGGCCACTCATGGTCGGCACATGGCTAGAAAATCCTATCCATGGCCAGTAACCTCCACCTCTAGTTGGCCAAAAAAAATTGCTTTTTGGGCCCAACTTCAAATGGGCATATCTCCTTCATCTGGACTCGTTTGCAGGTCATTATTGAGCCTATATTGAAGCCCTGGAAGTCTTATTTCCAATGGTGGCAGCCTCACATCAAAATTCCAAGTGTGCAAGAAGATATGCCTCTTTTAGTGAAGACTGCTCAATTTCGATCCTACCCGGATTCATGCCTAACTTCTTCTCAGCTAGTTTTCTTGCCTCCGATCCTCTTTTCTTCGACCCCAAACCCCTAAATAAGGTGTTTTGAAAGATTTTCTAAAGAGTTTACCTCTCTTCCATTCATTTCCACTTTGTCCTTGCTCAGTTTATCGAAAAGCGCAACATTTAATAAAATGCGAGCCTCGGAACATTATAGGAACTTTTTCAAAAACTATTTTTAAAGAGAGGGTTTTAAAGTCTAAAATCATTTTGGTCAAAACAGTTTTGGTCCAAAAATGGGGTGTGAGGTTGGGATTTGAAACTCCTCTTGCTAAAGAAATTGAACCTTTGCACTGCACAACTTTCATCACCAAGTAAACAATAGTGGCGCCCAAGTCTTAAGGGCGGTCAAAAATGGGATGTCTACACATACAAGTATAGACTAATTTCATGGACAGTTGGAACGTTTGATTTCATGTTTGTTTTAGAAAACAAGTGTTTTGCATATGTATCACTTGAAAAAGTGATCTCATATATATTAATCAAAGTATCCCAATGTTAGTGAATAGCCTTCATGCATAGGCATTCAAATAGTTTATCATTTAAGCAATTAGCCTTCATCCACAGGCATTCAAATAGTTTATCATTTAAGCAATTAGCCTCATGGTAGTATGTTTGATATGACAGCAATCACACTTATGCAATATGCTAAAGCATAAAAACTTACCTCGTATTCCAAGCCAAAAAAAGAACTAGTTAGAAAAAAATGCATGACCCTAACTATGTATTATGGCTAATGCAACACATACAATATGCAATTAATAAGCCCAGCTACTAGCATGGCATGCGAGTCAATGCAAGGCATGTGATAACACACGTATTCAAGTAAAGAGTTTGAATTTGACATTTGAATAATATGATGAGCCAAACTTTTATGCATGCAATACAAGTGGATGCAAACATGAGTATGCTAAGTTAAACATGATGTCCCTATGCTAACCATCATAAGAAGATAAATAAAAGGGAGAAAGAATGGGGGTTGGAAGACATACAACTTATTACATATTTGTCCTCGCGAAGGAAGGTTCGAATGTCCAAGTGTCCGAATAAATAAATATTACAAATCCGAATGAATAATAATGAAAATGGGCTATCTAATTTATTACAACAAATAATATGTAATGATTGCGCGATGCTCCTTGGGAATTACTCTGTCTGCCTTGTTGAGATTTGTTCTATTTCACCTTATCATTGCTTACGACCAAAAGTGTATTGTTTGCAATTTATTGGAGCCTTGCTAACCCAAAACAAGACTTAGTCGAGCCCTAAATAAATCCAAGCATACCTTGTTTTCTTTGCGGAAACCTATTTTTTTTGTGCCTGAGGTGAAACAGTGCAAACATGCAGACAGGGTATTCTTAGCCATGTTTGTTTTTTTTTTTACTCTTCTCTATCATGGAAAATACTCAAGAGAGGAGCAAACTCGGTTCCCAAACCATCTATGGTTGCAAGTTGATTTGCAAGATGATTTTGGACATGATAGGACAAAGATCAATAAATGCAATGCATAACGACCACCCCGCCCTCCTATCATGAAGCAAATTCAAGAAGGGAAGTAGAGACGCTTCAAGGTTCATCAAATTATCATGAATTGATGTAAGACACACCTTGACACAATAATAGACTCTGGCATAACGTCTGGCTGTAAAGACGCTTCGAGATTCATCAAAACATTATGGACTAATGTAAGGCAAGCCTTGACACAATAAACTCAGTATAATGTCCAACCGAATTCAATCAATCATATTGGTTCTTTATGTTGGTTGATTTATTTTAAGCTCAATTTTATTAGCCTCTTTTATATTACCTTCCCTTTTCTTTAATCCATTAAGTCCACGGTGATATTTACATCCACTAAGTCTGAAATGCAATAAAGGAAAATAAGTGTCGACTTAACCCACGTAAATAAACCTTATTTTCTTCGGAGGAAATTACAGAAGAAGAGTCAAACTTATTTACAAGTTAGGGATTCAAGTCAAACTCAGGATGCGCAACAAGAACTAGTCAAACTCAGAAGAGTGATAATGACTTAGAAAAACCCATAGTGAGCAATAATGACTTGAAATCCAAACTTGATAATGATTGATAATGACACTTTCCTTAGTGATTTCCAAGGGTCAATTAATCCCTTAAAAGTAGACACACTGGTGATAAAAAGAACTGAAAAATAAATGATTGTACTTTAGTATAAGAAAGTTTTTATGCCTTTGGTAATGAACCTCCGGAGATATTAAACCATTAAGAATGAGAAAGTTTTATGCCTTTGGTAGTCAACCTCCTAAGAGATTAAACCATTAAGCATGAGAAAAGTTTCTTTCTTATACTTGAACCACAATCTTAATTTTTCACAACCTTTTTAATCAAAATAATCGAAGAATGGAGGGAGGTTACAAAGGTGGTTATGCAAAGTTGATTAATTGGTTAATATAACAAAAACATAATATGTAAAACAAACTTATTGAAGTAAATTAAAGAGCCCCCAAATAACATACAATAGTGCTGAAATTAACTTATAGAAGGTGCACAATCATAGAGAGATTAAAGCTAGTATAAGTATGAGGAAGGGTGGCTAACCCCTCGCCACTTTTACAACTTCAAATCACATAGTTTAGATGTTAAAAAAAATAGCCTTAAAACAGTCCCAAATCAGCCCCAAAACAGTGGCAAAAGTTGAAGAAAACAAATGAGAAACACAAGGATTTAAGCTAGGAGTAAGGTTCAAGCAAGGGGGATTAATCCTTCCACCTTTGGGTAGCTTTGAATCACAAGTTTCAGCCCTAATAATATGAAAACACAAGAAAAAGATGAACAAAGATTGAAATAAAAGCAAGAAAGCTTTACCTCTTGTAGAAAATGTGTTCTTGTTGTAAATCAAACTTGATTCCAAAGCACCCTCAAGTTTGAGTATGATTTTCAATTCTCAAATCAAGTTCAAGTTCAAGCTCCTGTATGGTATATATGGATGATATGAGATCTTCAAGGCTTGTGGAAGAACAAGAAGGATGATAGCTTTGATCTTTTCTACCTCTTGATATTTCTATCTCACTTGATATTGATTTGATCACTCTAACCAAATTCTATATATGTTTTTCAACCTCCATACAGCAGTCTAAACCCTGTTATTTATAGGCCCTGAGCAGGTTTGATCAAAATATCTACAGAATTGGGCAGCTGGCAGAACACTGCTGAATCTATCTAAAAAGTCAAGATGTCTGGCCGGATATCACTTAGGTCCGGCTGGACTTCAATGTATTTCCACTATCTCTTACTTTCAGGTTCAATACAAGTTGATACAAGGTGCAATACTAAAGTTCTGGGGTAGAAATACAGTGGGTATGGCAGGTTGGAATTGTTTAGAGCTCGAACTCAGATTCTTTTATTGAGAATTTAAACCACTAACTCAATGTAATCGTCATCATCAAGTGCTCGGAATCAAACACCTAAGTATTACGAGCGGTCAAAATTGGGGTGTCTACAGAGACCATGTCTTCTTGAAGATATCACCTAGGAGGAGTTTGATGAGGTTTGAAAAGAGTGGGAAATTGTCCCCTCGATTCATTGGGCCTTTTGAGATCCTTGAGCGAATTGGAGAGGTAGCTTATCGTTTGGCCTTGCTGCCTCAGCTTTCTGAGGTTCATGATGTGTTTCATATTAGTATGCTTCAGAAGTATGAGCCAAATTCATCGAACGTGTTGGATTGGACCGACTTAGAGGTAGATGAGGAGAGACCGGTGAGAGTCTTGGACAGTCGGGGCCAAGTCTTGTGAGACAAGACAATTCCCTTGATTAAAGTATTGTGGAAACATTACGGGGTTAAGGAAGCAACTTGGGAACGTGATGCGTGAGAAGCACCCAGACTTATTTGTTGATGCTTGATCATGTATTGAAATTTTGTTATGTTAATGAAATATGAAAACATTGTATATGTTGTATATGTTTTGGAAACACAGATTTAATATAAACATTGTATATGTTTTGGAAGAATGTGAATTGTGCTTTCAATGTTGGAACTTGTGTATCGAGTTAATGAGAATAGGTGATTAGAGAATGGGTCATGGTGATAGAATGGATTAATTATATTTCTTGTGGTCGGTTTAAACATAGTTTTAACACTTGATTTGAAATTTCGAGGACGAAATTCCATAAGAGGGGGGAGATTATAGCGATTCTAGTTTTTACCAGACCCTTTTATACCTTGGACCCAGGTTTCGTGGTTTCGTATTGTTGTTCATGTCTTATTCCCCTCATACTTCCTTGGGTTTGGTTATTGGATTGTATTGGTTGCGTTTGGAATAGGTGGGTTGCTTGGTTTTCAAACTTTTGTTGCCCAGAATTTTACTCTTTCGCTCGAGCGACACTTCTTGCACTCGAGCGGGCTTTGTGAACTCTCAGTACTTTTGTAGGCCTGCAAAACTACTGAGAGTGTGTATTCTATGCTCGAGTGGTGTTTCTTGCGCTCGAGCAGTCTCAGCTCGAACGGCCTTTCTTGTGCTTGAGCGTTGGTCTGCTGTCTGCAAAACTACTTGAGTGTGTATTTTGCGCTTGAGCGAGACTTCTTGCACTCGAGCGGAACAACTTATTGTGTCTGACACTCCAACATCACTTCTTGCACTCGAGCAGACTGTGCGTATATCAGTTCGCAGTAGCACCTTTCTACATCACTTCTTTACATCTTTTTCTCTCAAAACCCTAGATCTAGAGCCTCTCTATATATATATATATATATTTTCACCTAGATCCGTTGGTTTCTCTACCCCAGTGTCTTTGTAAAAGAGGTAGAGCGTCTCAAGAGCTTCGCTTTAGTCCAAACAAAACTTGGTTTCGGCGTCTTTGAAGTTTCTTCCTTGCTTTGCTCATCTTCTAAACTTGAGGTAAGGACTTTCTTCACTCTTCTATGAGTTTTAACTTAGTTATTTGCTGATGTGTAAAGAATATTAGAATTTGGGATGATTTTGGACAAATCTAGGGTTTTGGTTTAAAATCAAAAGAGGAGTTTTCAAATGTATGTATTAAAAATGGTTATGTGAGTAGATGTGAGATTGTTTTGTGATAAATTTGTTAATTTTGATATCCGGGGTGGATTTTGAGAGAAAAGGGAATTTTTCCCTGAAATGTCTCAAATAGTTGTTTTGTATAAATAAATGAAATCGATATTGGCAATATGAAATTGGATGAATATTTATATAAATGGTGGAGTTGGATATGTAATACCTCTCACCTATGAAAATTTGGATAGTTTATCTGTCTTAGAAATTGTATATCTGTTTAGAAATATCTGTTTTCGGCTATTGGTGGAGGATATCTATGATTGTTGTAGAAATTGCATGAGGATTAGGTGAATTGAAACTAATCTCTTATCCGTTGTCATTGAATATGACTATGTCTTTGATACATTGTAAATGTTTGATGTTTGGGAGGAGAAAGGGAATGTATTCCATGTTTGGGATAAGAAAAGGGATGGACTCCAGTGAATTAAGTTGGCCCGTGTGTCCAGGGTAAAGGTCCTGAAAACCGCGCATATACATAGGTGCCGATTCCCGTGGATGAAATATCTGTAAAATGGCAAAATGGAAGTATTTCTATAATGGTTGTGTTGGTTAGAGATCCACTAAGTTGTACCCTCAGTTTGGTAGTCTGAATGAAATGGTGAATGGCTTATGAATTGAGATATAAAGCTTGGCATGACATGGTTTTGTAAAAGAGTTATGAATGATTTTATCATGGGGCATTGAATATGCATATCATGCTTATACCTTTGTTAAGATTCATACATTGTATTAGATTGTTTCTACTGGGCTTTGGCTTACCCTATTTGGGAAAAATCATTTTCAAGTGTCGGTGATATGCCTCTCCCAAAACAGTAGCTTGGAGGAATTTGGAACAAGAGCTTCACTTTTGTTGTATTTATTTTGTATAGTCAAGGGCTTTATTTGTATTGAGCTTATGACTCATTTTTGATGTACCCAATCCTTGGCTTGGAAAGATGTAAACCTTTAGGGCAGATAAACAATTATTTAGCTTTCATTTCTTATCACTTTTTTGTATATAAATTATGATTAATGAAAGCTTATCATTTCGATTATGTAACTTGTATTAGTTATTTGGAGTTGGATTATTGTAATTATTTTTGGGGCATTACAGAACAAATGTTGACACCACCAAGACTGGTGACGACCCCAAATTTCAGTAGTCACACTCAGAGTACAGCAACAAGGTGGTGTCGACACCACCAAGACTGGTGTCGACCCTAGGAGCAAAACAAAACAAAGAAAAGAAGGAAGTGTCAACACCACCAAGGATGGTGTCGACCCTCGAAGCCAAAACCCAACAAGAAAAGAGGAAAGAACGACTGCTACGGATATGGTTTTCCGGAATCAAAAGCAATAAATGGGTCTAGTCTAAGCTCGGATCACTATAAAATTTCATTTCTACACTCATTCCCATAATTTCCTAAACCCTAACCCTAATTCCATCGACGCTGTTGTCACTACCCATCATTGTTGGTGTCACTGTAAGGTCCAAATCGAGTTTTGATCACCACTCCACCTTCGACGTCGCTGTTATCATCGCCTTCATTGATCACAGAGCATGTGTGTATGTGTGTGCGAGAGAGAGAGAGAGAGAGAGAGAGAGAGAGAGAGAGAGAGAGAGAGAATCACAAGAAGAAGAAGAAGAAGAAGAAGAAAAATAAGAAAGAGAGAGAGATCACTGACCATTGCCGAGAGAGAGAGAGTGTCACAAGGAAGAAGAAGAAGAAGAAGAAGAAGAAGAAGAAGAAGAAAAATAAGAAAGAGAGAGAGATCGCCGACCATTGCCATCACAGCCCCTACATCTACAAGCCATTGCTCTCATCATCGCCGTCACCACTATCGTAGCTCGATTTCCACTTTCAAATCTAGGGTTTTAAGGAAAGAAAAAGAAGAAGAAGATAAGAATAGGTCGAAGGAAGAGTTGATAGAAAAGGGAATGAGAGGCTGGAGGTATAGGAATGAAAGGACTGATGGCGGTTGGGTCACGATTTGGGTCATGTTTTGAAGAAGAAAAAGAAGGAGAAGAAGAAGAAGATGGGGAGACAGAGGGGTGGGTGGTTATGGAAACGATAGTATGGATTCAGATTGTGGTGGTGAAATGGTGGTTTGTTGATGTCAAGACAGAGGGGGTGAAGAAGAAAAAGAAGAAGAAGAAGGGTTGGAGGTAGGCTACGGATTGGTTGCTGGAGGCAACAGTAGTGGTGCCGGAGGTGGTGGTTGGGAGTAGGAGCTAAGGTTTGGGTTTGGGTTTGGGTTTAGGTTTGAGGTATAGTTGGTATTAAGGTTGGGGTTCGAAGAGAAATGGTGAGGACTTATTTTGTTGGGTGAGAGTTCAAAAAATTAGAGGGCAAAAATAAAAAGGTAGGTGCTAATATTAACCCTCTTTTTTCAAGGTTAATTAAGTAAGGAGACGTCATTCAAAATTAATCATCATCAATTTATTTAAATGGTAAAGTTCAAGTAATTGTTTCTAAAATTTTGAGTTTCTTTTGTAGACAATATTTTAAGAGTTTCAAATTTAAACGAATAATTGTGTTCTTTTAAAACTAAGGGATGTGTCACTAATAAAAACACACTACAATGTCTATATAAGACATTAAAGCTCTTTAATGTCCAACATGTTAATTTGGGTTTGTTTATTTATTTATTATTTTTGTAACAACCCTCACTTTGATTTAGTCTTGCTTGCATGTATTTATGTATGAACTGGCCTCGCCGAGTTGTAATCTTGTTATCTTGCTTTGTCTTGTTTGACTTGAATTACTTGCTTGATCTTGTACCTTGCTTGGTGTGTAGCCGAGGTCAGCTTAGCCTAGCTCGCCTTGAACCTTTACACTTAGAACCGTTTTGGAACCTTAGCCGACCTCCATCTATACCCCGGCACGCTTGCCGAGATGTCACCATTTTGCCGAAGTGTTCAGTGCCGATGCCGAGATGTTTTGTGCTTAATGATCTTTGTCCTTGGGCAGGTATGGCCTAGGCCGAGATGTGGTACACCCAGGCCAAGGTGTGGCACAGCTTAGTCAAGTGCCGTCCTCCCTAGCCGATGTCTTTGTTGACCTGTTGCCGAAGTTGTGATACTAGCCGATGTCCTTACTAGCCGATGTGTTTTGTTACCAAGCTTGTTGTGTACGCTTTGTCAGGGACTTGTCTAATCAATCAGTCACCTTTTTGAGGAGAACCAACCCGGTAGTGCCACGTGTCCGAGCTGTGGTTTAAGACAGCCGATAGACTTAGGAACAAATCATTTTTGTCTCAAAGTTTTGTTTTTAGAGAGAGAAGCTCTCAAGGCTGAAGGAAGAGTTTTAGAGAGAGATTGGTGACTTCGAGCTTGGTCTTGGTAGATCGAACCGTTGGATTTAAGTTTTGAGGTTTGATTCTTGCTCAACTCTGTTTGTTCTCATTAATTACCGAGCTGCATTACATGATTGGGTTTGTTTTGTATGCCATGCATGGATTTGGAGTTGGTTTTGAAAGAGGAAGTTAGTATTCATGTGTTCTTGATAAAAGTTGTGCTTTGATCTAGAAGTTTATGGCTAGAACCATGTTGTTGTGTTTGTTCTTGCATGTTCTTCTTGGTTGGGTACCCAGGTCCATGTTTTTGAAGCTCTTAGCATGAAAACCCCAGATTTCGTATAAATAAGTTAAAATTTCAGCATGCATGACCTTGATGTTCTTGATGATCTTGTTCTTCCTGTTCCTTGAAAGGAAACCCAAGTTTCCTGGCTTTGTTTTGATTGTGGCCATCAGGTCCACAACTCGGCGGGGAGGTGTGGGACCTCGGCAAGACCTGGATAGTACCCAGTGTGTTCCCACGAGATGGGAAACAGTGTTTTGATTTAGCATGTCTCGCCTTGTTATTGAATTGGACTTGGTGGAAGTGCCGAGATAATTGCATGTATATAAAGCTTGTTTTGTGAATGTGATTTGCCATGTGATTTGTCAGGACCTTGATCTTGCTTTGAGCCTACACCTGCAGACCGAGGTGAGTGGTGCTTTTAATAAAGCTATGTTAAACTGCTTTGATAAATCTTGTCTTGCTTTGTTTTGATGAAAGTATTTGTTAAGCATGAATGATTAGCCTAACTCGATGTATCAAATGTGAGCTTTGTCTTGATGATTATCTTGAGAAGTCCCTTGGCTGGAGGACTCTAAACTTTCGCAGCATTATGGATTAAAAGGATACGGTCCTTTCTTGAAAAAGCCATTGTGTTAAAGCGGGCTACGGGCCTAAGTAACACAAGTCCCTTGGCTGGAGGACTATAAACTTTCGCAGCACTAAGTGTAAAAGTCCCTTGGCTGGAGGACTATAAACTTTCGCAGCACTAAGTGTAAAAGTCCCTTGGCTGGAGGACTATAAACTTTCGCGGCACTAAGTGTAAAAGTCCCTTGGCTGGGGGACTATAAACTTTCGCAGCACTAAGTGTAAAAGTCCCTTAGCTGGAGGACTCTAAACTTTCGCAGCATCATCTTGTCTAAAACGACTACGGATCGTATAAATCTGGGTTTTGCCACTAATGGGCTACTACACGTACTGGTTGTTTGGAAAGCTTTTGTCCTTGCTTGCCGATGTCATGTGCATCCCTTGGAACTTGTATGGTTTGAAAGATGAATACGGTTCATCCTCTGTATTGGTAAAGGTTTATTGTGTTTTGCTTTGGAGGACCTCGGCTAATATTTGTATGGTTCTGAAATGCTTGTTTTGTACAGACTTCGGCTATATTCATGCAAAACCTTTATTACTAGTATCATTCACTGAGTTTCCATACTCACCCTCTATATCTATATGTAGGTGATGAGCAGGACGGCGGCGACGCCTAGATGTGTTTTCCAGCTTGTTTTGGATATTTGGTTTTCATCGGCTTGTTTTGCATTCTTGTCGGCCATGCTGTTTCTACCTCGGCACTATGTGTTTACGTCGGCATTTTGTATTTTCGTCGGCAAATCTTGAAAATCATGCTTCTTGGCTTGTATTCTTTGTATTTTGTACATGTCGGCTTAGAAGCCTTTTGATCAAGATGAGAACTGTATTTTGTTATTCATGGACTGGTTGTAAGATCATATAGTACATGTTTGCTCGTTTGATTTACGCACAGCTCTTATGGACCACCTGTATTTTTGGTTTATTGCTTCCGCATTATGTAAGCCCCTATATGTACTTGGTTGTGTGTGGATTCTGTTAAGTTGGCCTTTGGTAATCACGGGTTACTGGCCATCTCGGCACCATCCTACTAGGGGCGGGTTGGGGTCGTGACAATTTTCATATATATTTTTTGATGATAAATGGTTTATTGAACCTTTTTCAATGTGCGCAAACGTTATAAAGCCTAACAGTAATATAGGTTGCATTTTGGAGTAATCCATTATTCTTGTTAATACGATCGCGTGGGTAGGTAATAACTTTTTTGAAAAAGTGATTACTACATGTCTCTCATAATTAGAAGCTAAGAATTATTTACTTTACTTTTGATTTACATATTTACAGTATATATATTGATTTTTTTTTTATAATAATATTGATGGTCTATTGTATAAAATTTCCCCCAACATCTTGTAACAAAGCAGATGACAGCAATGGAATGAGTAGCAGAGAGAGCACTGGCCAACAGCTTGGTACTGGTGGAATTGACAACAAGTACACCATCTAAATTTTTCCATCCACAAAGGACTTCCAATACCATGACACCTTTCCCTTGCTTTTCATTAATAAGGGTTTTTTTTTTTTTTTTTTGAAAATTATTTTTGTCTTAAAGTAGTAAGTAGAAGCTGTACCAAATAATTTTACACGTACTTTCAATATAAAAGAGAGAGAGAGAGCTATAAACAGCTCCATAAATTGCACTAAACAGACCCATATTCATAAACTAACGCTGTGTTTGGTTGGGGATTTGAGAAGAGATTTGGAAAAGAAAAGAGAAAAACTGTATGAAACTATATGAAATATAAGTATATTTTATTCATATTTCACATACATTTTTCCTTTTCCTTTTCAAATCCCCCAACCAAATATAGTGTAAAAATCTATGATTTCTCAACACAATGTTCCACCAATCTCGCCAAGTTCAGATGGTCAGTGCTGCCTATTATCTTGACTTGTTCAGCCAAGAAAAAGACTTCTTGACATGTAAGCCATCAAGATGGTTCCCTGCAACTTTGATTTCCTTAGAAGAGAGTTCCTTCAAAGACAAATATCCATATTATCCTTGACAAAGTTTCCTTTTGAAATTATATCTGTCAGTGACTTTGAGCTCAATTATATAAGAGAATCTCATGGGAATTCCCAGAACTTCTTGATCTAAATAATCCTCCTCGGTTTCATCAGTTCCTCTTTTCTACCTTGAAAAGGAAAGCACATGGAAATTATAATAAAGAGACCAGAAAAACGCTCAAAGTCTGGATACCAGTTTGATTACAAATTGATTATTGACTTAATGTGCACTTTATATTGACCTTCATTTAGATGATCTTTGTTAGTACATATAAAGCATTTTCCACTTGAATTTTTATCAGAAACGTCACTTGAACAAAACAGAGCAGCTCTATAGTAACAACTACTTAAACAGGCTTGCTTGCTACTACTTCATGTCTATGTATTAATAGCATTTGACATGTCAGCCTCAATAATGAGGTAGGTAACATTCTTTAGCTCTATGAGCTTGTGATGTTTTGAAGCTTTGCAGAACAAAGGAATAATTTTAGAACATTCAAGATTATGATGCTTATCATTTATTTATCTGTTTAAAATAGCTTACTTGTATTGCTATTAGCCACTTTTGAGTAACTGCGGTCCAAACTTGCCATGCTATTGTACCATATCTACTGCAAACTAGTGGTAGCTTAAAGGGATAGGCACTCTATTTAGGATGGCCCTACTTACAATATATTCACTACACAATATATATATATATACATAAAAGAACTTATACTCAAAATAATTCTACAAAAAAAAAAGTAGTGAAAAATCTCTCAGTAATAAATAAAAATGATTAAATCTTAAATTATCAAACATGAATAACACTTCATGAGTTATCTTAGACTATCAGTCAAATCACAAAGAGAGAAAACAACCTCTCTTGCTGGAGGACATTTACATTACACCTCTTCCATTCTTTGGTCAAGTCAAAAAATAAAAATAAATAAAAGGCCTTTTTATCAAAATTATTTTGATTGTAAAGGTTAGGGAAATTGTTAAGAATTTTAAATAAAAATTATAAAACAAATATTAGGAAGGGCCCCAATTATATTTTTCGCCTTCATTCAAATAGGCTTGATCCATGTAGTGCACAGGTTAGCCATTGAATGCACAACAGTTTGGGCATTGATCTAATGCATAGAATCGATGTAAAAAAATAATACAAGAAAAGTATTGCAAATCAGGTTTCAGTTTATCCATTTCCTATTACAGATCAGTAGGTTTTAGGAAAGCAGAGGGGGAAAAACATGGCAGTAGAATTTTTTGTTCATCGTGTCACACTCTTTTTGTTTTCCCTAGTCAAGCTTAAAGTGAGAAAAAAAATTGCACATTCTGTAGACTAACTGATGTACAAAATGTTTTCTTTCCCAACAATTCAAACGCATAACCCTTCAACCAAACTAATTAGTCATAAAATGGCTCTAAATTTGTCCAAAATATAAGCTGGCTTTGTTCCTTCTTCAAACTTAATTTACTATTCATCGACACATCTTTTGGAGAATAAAGTTTGAACCGTAACCCACTAATTTGATGTTCTCTTGTTTTACTTGAATCATGAGAAACTCTCATTCTCTCACAAAATATCTATCTACTTCACCTTCACTACAGAACTTGAAAATGTTTGAATTAAAACTATGGGAAATCTAATCTTGCTCACTATATTCATGTGGTTTTGTATGTACTATGGAAATGATGATGGAAGAACTTGAAGAAATAAAAAGGGAAAATATTATTGAGAGAGTTGAAATTTTATCAACTCTACCTAAAACACCATTAATCCTGGTATCATGGATTTTGATTTGCACAAATAAAAATCTTTGATTATAGTTCACTACATAAGAAATGGAATACAAAAACTTTAAATGATCAGTTTTAATTTGCTCGTTGGAGTCTACTTTATTTACCTTGGTCCTGATAAAGTTGATGCAAATAAAGAGGAAGCAGCACCAATGGCATCCCCTTGGTGACCAGCAACTGTAATTGGTCTTGGTGCCACAGGAGTTGTGAAGTTATAATCCAAATTGATTTGAATATCTACAGAACCCTCCAAGACCTTAACCACCACCTACACGGAAGGCTTCCTGGAAAAATCACTTTGTAGACACCACACAGCAACGATCATCATCTCCAGAACTTCTGCTCTATGTGTTTGCATGACATCATTGTATTTATCAATGATATCCAGAAGTTGTTCCTTTTCTGCTTTCCTCTTAAACAAATCTAGCAGATGCATATCTTCCTGAGGTTGAGATCTATCCAAATTTTTGAGCTCACACAACATTTCCAAGACAATGACACCAAAGCTATAAACATACTTTCTCGATGATAATTGAGCTCAACCATTCGGGAGCCAAATAGCCTAGTGTTCCCCTCATCATTGTTACAACTTGGCTTTGGTCCTTATCAATTAGTTTTGACAATCCAAAATCAGAAATTTCCTCATTGAAGTCTTTATCTAAGAGGATGTTTTGGGGTTTGATATCCAAGTGAAATATCTTTTGCCTACATTCCTCATGAAGATAGGTTAGTCCCTTGGCTATATCCAGAATAATGTTCCTTTTGGATTGCCATCCAAGAGTGAGCTCTTGGTGCCTTTGAAAGATCCATATATCCAAGGATCCATTGGACATGTACTCGTAAACTTAAAGCCTATATGATTTTTCAGCACAAAATCCAATTAATCTCACCAAATTGACGTGGTGAATGCTGCCTATTGTTTCAACTTCAGGTAAAAATGACTTCTTAACCTGACTAAAACCATTGAGACACTTCACTGCTACTTTGGTGCCATGGCTTAACGTCCCTTGAAACATTGACTCAAATCCTCATTTCCCAAGCTTATTGTTGAAATTACTTGTCATGGCTCTCAATTCTGTGTAAGAAAATCTAGTAGGCATCCCTGGTACTTGATCGACAAAGAACTCATCAAAATCTTGGGACTCTTGTTTCTTTTTGAAAAAGAAAATGCAAGAGCCAACCAAAAAAAAAATACAATAAAAAAAGCTCCGAGACTAGAACCCAGTATGATCTTGACTTGCCTTGACTTCTTTTGAGGAGAATTTGTTGCTAAAGGAATAGGATTCTGTGTAGTCGGAGATTTCTGCACTTTAAGAAATACAGCAACGTTCTCATACGTTGTTCCCTCATTACTTATAAGAGAAAAGACTTCAGACAATAATAAGCAATCTTGCTTTGAACCACAGCCTAAAGTATGTGCAAAGAGAGCTACTTTGCATGAATGGTTTTTCAAGCAACTCGTCTTGCAATCGTCTAATGCTAATTTTTCATCAAAGTAAAAGTCTGAGGTTAATTATTTCACTTATATTATATAAGGAAAAGAAGGTTTTTAGAGAGAAGATTTCTAGGAGTTCCAAACCCTCATTTTAAAATTATTAATTTTTCTTAATTGTAAACAATTAAGAAAATTCCTATTGACTTGTTTCTATTTAACTTTTATTTTACAATCCCACATCGGAAAAAGAAGGAAAAAAATGACGCATTGGCTAACTTCCATTTAATTTTTATTTTACAATCCCATATAGAGAAAAGAAAGAAGAAGTAAATTGTTTCACTTATATAAAGTGAATCTTATGCTCCCATTTATATACGCAAAATGAGATTTTTCGTGAGAAGCCTTATGATCAATATCTCATACTAATTTTTTTGATTTTCTTAATTAAGAAAATCCTGATTGACTAGTTTTCATTTAACTTTTATTTCACAATCCCACATAGAGGTTTTGATTTTAAAAATAATTTTGTATGAGATTTTGAAACTCTCATAATATCTCTCCTTAAAAGTATTCTTTTGTAAAATATATAGATATATTGATTATCTCAATGCCACTCTCATTGCTCCTTAATACAAAATTATGAGATAATTATGATAATTTAAAATTGTATCTAAAACTTCTAAATTATGGGATAGATTATTATAATTTTAAATTTATATTGTGTCAATTTTAAATTTAAATTAATATATTGCTTTCCATGTTTAGTGACAGTTTAAATTTTAATAAAATAAAATTTAAAAGTTTCAATTAATTAATTTTTGTGTAAGCTGGATGGTCTTTTGACCTAACTGATTAAGCTAAACCATTTTTTATTTGAATGATTTGTTAGTTTAACCGTGATTTTAGCGGTTTTACATGTTATGATAATTCTTTCTTACTCATTAAGTTTTTAAAATTTCTTTAATTATTTCCTTTTCAAAAACCAATATGACAATTTTTTAAAATTCATATATTTTTATTCTAAAATAGTGAAATATTAGAACTATGTCAGTTTTTTTTTATAACAAAGCATAATTTTAATTATTAATTGTCAATGCAATAATTTTAATCCATCTATACTATATGTTATAGTAAAGGAACATTTGAAATAAAACTCTTAAACTTATATATAAAATTTTATTTACGAGAGACAAAATATAAAAAAATTAAATATAATTATCATATTTTTAATAAATAATATATTATTTTATCCTGTGCATAGCACGGGTGATATTCTAGTATGAGATTAAATTAGAAATAGAGTTAAGAAGTTAGAAAAATTATGTCACTACAACAAAAACCCATTTTAGTGACACCATACTAGTGGTATGTTCTTAAAAAATGTCACAAAAATAATATTTGGTGGCATTTTTTAGAAAAATGTCATAGAGCCACAAACATACAAGGCTCTAGTGGCATTTCAATTAAAAAAAGTGTTATTTCACTACAACAAAATTGTCACTACAACAAATTTACACTTTAGTGACACTACACTAGTGGCATGTTTTTAGAAAATGCCACAAAAATAAAAATTGGCATTATATGTTTTAAAAAAATGCCACAGAACCACAAACATATAAGG
Organism: Camellia oleifera; assembly: GCA_022316695.1. NCBI lineage: Eukaryota > Viridiplantae > Streptophyta > Magnoliopsida > Ericales > Theaceae > Camellia > Camellia oleifera. The sequence continues at coordinate 108,379,134 of CM039315.1, read as the reverse complement.
CTCTAGTGGCATTTCAATAAATAAATGTCACATCAATTTTATGGCATTTTATAAAATAATGACACAAAAAATTATGTTCGTGAGATTTACCAACAGATACCACTAAACTTTAGTCGCAATGGCATTTTTAAAAAAATGTCAGGACACTAGGTAGGTGCAAATTACTTTTTATGGCACTTAAGTGAAAAGTGTCATAAACAAATATTTTATAGTATTTTGAGAAATGCCACTAAGTCAAAAACTTTCCAAGCTTATAATGGCATTTTTGAAAAAACAAAAAATGCCAATATATTTTCTAAATTTTTAAAATTTAGTAAATGATTAAAAATAAATAAATTAAACTCAATATACACTACAGGAAAAAGCACATTCGGCGACTAAATTTCCTGACAAAAAAAAATTTGGTTGCTGAAAGTATAGATTTCAACGACCAAAACAGCATTAGTTGCCAAAAGTAAAGCTTTTTGGCGACTAAACAATTTTAGTAGCCAAAAGTCTACAAGTGGCGACTAAAACTAAGTTTGGTCGCTAATTATATGGGTTTTAGTGACTAAAAAATTTTTAGTATCCCAAAGTAAAGCTTTTTGGCGACTTAAAAAATTTAGTAGCCAAAAGTCTACAATTAGCGACTAAAAATAAGTTTGGTCGCTGATTATATGGGTTTTACCGACTAAAAAAATTTTAGTAGCCAAAAGTCTACAATTGGCGACTAAAAAATAAGTTTAGTTGCCAAAAGTGGTCATTTTTAACGCGGGAGAACTAAAATCCTAAGGCGGGAATTAAATTTTTTGGCGACCAAAATTTTGGTAGCTGAAAGTGCATCTTCGGCGACCAAATCCAATTTTGGTCGGCAAAAGTTAAGTTTTTTAGCAACTAAAAACAATTAGTAGCCAAAAGTATAGAATTGGCGGCTAAAAATATTTTTAGTTGCCAAAAGTGGTCTTTTTTTATTTTGCTAGTAAATAGTTTATTTTACATAAATTATGTTCAATAAAATAATTATGTTTATACATATAATTTTATATTAATATGAATGTATGTACTATATAAATAATATATGTTACATATATAATCATGTGGTGCTATAGAGGTGTAGTGGGAAGAGTGTGGTGTATAAGGTTTATGGTGCGGGAGGTTGGCGGATCGAGTCTCCGCAAGAGCGGATCAAATTGTTCTTCAACGAATTATCGTCACGAATGACACTTGATAGCGTCACGAATAGTGCCTACCATGACATTAAAGTGTCACTGAAAGGTTTTAGTCTTGATGGTGTAATGACACTTATAAGTGTCACTAATTCTTTTGTTAATGGCGCTTGATAGTGTCACAAATAATATCTACCATGACATCAAAATGTCATTGAAAGTTTTTAGCCATGATGGTGTAGTGGCACTTGCAAGTATCTACTGTGGCACTAGTATCTACCATGGCACGGATACAAATGGTACTTGTTCAAAATGCCACAAGACTAAAAAATGTCATTAAACCAATAATTTTGTGGCACTTTCAAATGTCACTAAACTAAAAAAATGTTGTAGTGTGTAATTAAATGAAGGCTTTGTTTGTCAACTATACATTTTAGTCAAAAAGTTACTATAAGTTGTCACATCACTCTCGCTACTTTTCTGCATATCTTTTCGTAAAAAGTCAAAAAAATTACCAAAATAGCATGTTCCTAAACAACAAGGCCAAAATTAATTATATAATAGAAGAGATAGAATGAGAAAATAGAAAGAAAAAGGAAACAAAGTAAAAGCGTATTAAAGTCATTTTATATTTTCTATTAACAGTGTTAGTGTTGCACTTTAGTCTAAAATCACAAAGGGATAAGTAACTATTTCAAATGATAAGGGATAAAATGCAAATGGCCTAAACCACATGAGCAAAGCTGATTTTGCCCTATAATCTATCTAGATATATTATATAAGTAAAATGAGGTTTTTAGTGACGAGTCTTTTGAGAGTTTATCTCATATTAATTTTCTTAATTTTAAACAATTAAGAAAATCTCCATTGGCTAGCTTCCATTTAACCATATAAAAATAAAACTCTAATTAGTCTATGATTTATTTGATAATCCGACGTCGGGAAAAAAAGAAAAAATGAGTTATTTCATGTATATAAAGTAAACCTTATACTCCTATTTAATATTGTAATGTTGTACATATTTCAATTCAAGACAGTTTAAATTTTAAAATTAAAATAACTTAAAATTTTTAATTAATTAATTTTTGTATAAGTTGGTTGGTCTTTTAACCTAACCGATTAGGCTAAACCGTTTTCAATTTAACTGATTCGCCGATTAAACAGCGATTTTCTCATACTGATTTTCTTAATTTTAAACAATTAAAAAATCTACATTGGCTAGCTTCCATTAAACTATATAAAAATAAATATCTAATTAATCTATGATTTATTTTATAATCCCACATAAGGAGAAGAAAGAAAAAGTGAGTTGTTTCACTTATATAAAGTGAATCTTATACTCATATTTAATATTATAGTGTTGTGCATAGTTCAATTCAAAACAGTTTAAATTTTAAAATAAAATCTCTAATTAGTCTATGATTTATTTTATAATCCCACATTGAAAAAAAGAAGGAAAAATGAATTATTTTACTTATATAAAGTGAATTTTATACTCCTATTTAACATTATAGTGTTGTGTATGTTTTAGTTCAATACAGTTTATTTAAAATAAAATTTGAAATTTTTAATTAATTAATTTTTGTATAAGTTGGTTAGTCTTTTGACCTAGCCCATTAGGCTAAATTATTTTTGGTTTGACTGATTCGTTGGTTTATCCACGATTTTAGCGATTTTATCAAAATGTATTGGTTAAGTTTGTTTGATTCGAAATAAACTAAAGATTGATCTGATTAAATATTGAACGACTAAGATTGCTTGATTAGAAATAAACTTCCCGTTTAAACAATTGTTAACTTTTATTTTATAATTTCACATCGAGAAGTGAATGAAAAAGTGAGTCACTTATATAAAGTGAACTTATGCTCCTATTTAATAATGTAGTGTTGTGCATATTTCAATTGAAGACAGTTGAAACTTTAAAATTAAAATAACATTTAAAAGTTTTAATTAATTATTTTTTGTATAAGTTGGTTGGTCTTTTGACCTAGCCGATTAGACAGAACCGTTTTCGATTTGATTGATTTATTGCTTTAATAGTGATTTTAGCGGTTTTATCAAGATATATTGGTTAGATTTGTTTGATTCGAAAAAAAACTAAAGATTGATATAATTAAAGATTAAATGACTGATATTGTTTTATTCGAAATAAACTTCCCGCCCGAACAATTTTAATTTTTATTTTACACAATCCCACATTGGGAAAAGAAAGAAAAAGTGAATTGTTTGATTATATAGTAAACCTATACTCCCATTTAATATTATAGTGTTGTGCATGTTTCAGTTTAAGATAGTTTAAATTTTAAAATAAAATAAAATTAAAAACTTTAATTAATTAATTTTTGTGTTACTGTTTTTTTTTTTTTTGATAAGCAAGGAAAAGCTTTATTGATGAAAAGAAGAGACAACTCATAAACATCAATAAAGAGAGGGGAAAGCTGCAAACATTAGAGCTACAAAAATGACATCAACACGGTTGGCACCACTTAAGAAGCACAAACAGATGCAGGGTAATGCTAGAGGACCACTAAAAGTGGTGCTCTAAAGCAACCACTAAGATGTGGCACCCACTTTTTCAAAAAAAAAAAAAATAGACACAACAACATTGTGACAGTGGGTGGGACCCACTGCCACATCATTAGTGGTGGCATTAATTAGTGCTCCCACTCATTTTCCAACAGATGCAAGCAAACCCAGGTTGATGAGACCAACCCAAACAAAACAAAGAACAAAATAGAAGATAAGCAACACTCGCACCGCACTACTACAAAAACCACAAGCACCAGAATACCAAACACCACCACCACTATTAGGCTTTGATCCTATCAAGATTATTGACTATATCCTCCACTGAATACTGCAAGCCCCTGGTACTATGCTTACACCAAAGTGCTACCCTCACTTTCACCAATTCAGATAATTCTAGCCCATCAACAATCTTACCATGAAAAAGGCACTCATTCCTTACTTTCCAAATTGACTACATTACAACCAAGGGAATAGTTTTCCACATTGTTTGAACCACCTTCTTGAACTTGAAACCTGCCCACCCATTCAACAAAACCTCAACTAACCCCGGCAGTACCCAAACCAAATCCCACCATTTCAATATATCAGTCCACACTTTCCAAACCAATGGACAGAACAGTAGCACATGGTTAACTGTCTCCTCTGCTTTGCACAGCAAACATAGCGAACTAGCTTCCATGTTCAACACACCAACTTATACAAAAATTAAAAAAAACATTTCTTAATTTTTGTATAAGTTGGTTGGTCTTTTGATCGATTTTAACGATTTTATCAAAATATGTATTGTTTTATTTCTAAAATGTATATTTAAGTTTTATGACAAACTTTAATATAGAATAAACTAAAACTAAAAAATTTATAAAACCAAATTTATTTTTATTTTTATTTTATGATAAATATAATTTTTTTTAAAGTATATTCTATTTTTTTTCATCTTTACCAATTATGACATCTATTTCTTATTGTGAATTTAGAATATACAATTAATGATATAACAACTACGATATATATATATATTCTAATAAAATAATTAAAATTTAATTTATTCTAGATTATTTTTTATATTTTTTAAATAAATTTTATATTATTATTTAATTTTAAAATTATTTTTAATTATTTATTTAAGAAAAATTTATCTATAAATCCCATTTTGATGAATGATAATCCATTTAGTCCCAAAGATTTTCTTATAGACCAATTAGTCCCATTGATTTTGAAAATGTAGATTTAATATATTATTTAGAAATTAAATCTACAATTATACCCTTATTATGTTTCCTTATTTAATATATTATTTAGAAATTAAATCTACAATTATACCCTTATTATGTTTCCTTTCCCCCCCTGTGCTAGAAAGGTAATGTATACAATCTATGAAAATCAATTTGGGATGGATTTTTATATGAGAATCTTTTTTATTTGGAAAACATTTCAAAATGAGTACAACAATGACTTAAATACGGGATCCTTCAAACATTCCAAAGAGATGTGGGATTTTTCAAACATTTCAAAAGGAGTACACAAATCCCTTGGTAAACTTTACGTAAATGTATAATTTCAAATTGTAACACTTCCATATAACACTCAAACGTAACACTCGTATGTAACACTAAAAAAAAAAAAAAATTCTTAGTGTACTTTTTCCAAATGTAACATTTCAAAAAAATTTCTTAGTGTAACATTCCAATGTAACATACTAAAAAAACTCTTTGATGTACTTTTTTCAAATGTAGCACTAAAAAAAAAATGTGAGATTTTTCAAACCATTACAAAAGGATGTGGAATTCTTCAAACCATTCCAAAAGGATGTACAAAAATTCCTTAGTAAATTTTGAGTAAATGTATAATTTCAAATTGTGAGTGTTACGTTTAGAAAAATTACATTAAGAATTTTTAGTACTTTTGTGTGTTACATTGGAGTGTTACGTTTAGGATTACATTGACTGGAGTCTTACGTTTTGAAAAAGTACAGTAAGAAGTTTTTTTTAGTGTAACATTGATTGAAATGTTACGTTTGGAAAAAAAAAAATACACTAAAGAGTTTTTTTTTGTGTGTTACATTGATTGAAGTGTTACGTTTGAAGAAAAAAAAATACACTAAGGAGTTTTTTTTGTATGTTACATTAGAGTGTTACGTTTGAAAAAAGTACACTAATGAATTTTTTTTGGAGTGATACGTTGTAACGTTTGGGAAAAGTGCATCAAAGAGTTTTTTTGTGTTTTACATTGGATGTTATGGTAGTGTTACATTAGAGTGTTATATTTTTTTTTTCCCGTAAAATATGTAATTTTATATTTAGAGAAACTTGCTTTTTTCTTTAGAAAATTAAACCAAAACATATAAGTGATTATCCTTTTGTGTAATTTTTACTTTAATAAAATCTTTAAGTTCGTAAAAAAAAAAAAATTAAATAATTCACAAAATTACATTTTAAAATTTATTAATACGTCATCCATTATTTAACTCGCGTGTGGCATGAGTTCATATGCTAAATTTTGAAATGACTGTAATTCGCGGATGAACTGCAAAGCTCTACTTACACCACGGGCAAACCATTCCCAAACCAACGAACCACATAAGCAGAAAGTGGGCCCTATAGTTTTGTTCCTGCCCCACACGTTTTGGAAAAGTAATATTAAGGTTATTAAATTTTTTATTAAATAAATGATCAAACATCTTATATAAGTGAAAAATTCACAAAAAAATAAATTTCACATATTTAATCATTTATTTAATAAAAAAGAGTCTACAACCTTTAAAGTTATGGGTTGGTCTGGTGGTTTGGAGGATATTGCTGTGCTTTAAGCACAGCAACTATTGCTGCACACTTTTGGATTGAGGGATCTTTAAGCACAACAACTATCGCTGTATATTTAAATGGTATGGTATTTTTGTTTTGTTTTTTTTTTTTTTTTTTGGATAAACAATTCCATTACCTAAGATAAAGACATGAATGGCCCTCTTTCTTTTTTGTTTTTAATTTCATTTACACTAAGAGGTATACTTCTTATGGAATTTCATCTAGTTAAATAAAAAGAAATAATGATCAATATAATATTTTATTTAACATTTTAATTTTTATATAGATTTATTTAGTTGAATAAAAAGTATGTAAAATAAAATTTTAGATTTTTAAATACATTTTAATTTTTGAGATAGTTACGTGTTACTGAAAGGATTATGCTAATGACGCCTTAATGAATGTTTATTAAGAATTACATAATGACAAAAGAGTTAACAGTTTCAATACGAATTTCATATATTCTCACTTCTATATAGTTGTATATATTCTTACAAATTTCAATAAATTTTTTACATGCATACCAATATTTCATGGGTTAATTGGTGATAAATCAAATATAAAGAGGAGGTAATGCATTAGGTCCAATAGATGTTTTTTTATTGATGAGAAGTGCATACTTTGTAAAATAGTTTAGTGAAAAATGTTGGAAATGGTTGGAAAATTTTGGGTAAAACCAGAATTTTTTTCTAAATTTGGTCTATTTTTTAGGTGGGCCCCGAGTGTCGATTTTCGCGGGTCAAAGTGGTAACGCGTTCTATGCCGCGTTGTGATTCACATGGTATGTTTGGTTGCTTAAAACCATTACCGAGTGAATGGGAAATTGAAGCTAAAGTATGCTCCATGGAAATAGAGTTTTGGTGGAAAATCCTTAAAGGTTTGAATAAGGCTTGTCCCACATTAATTTGATGGAAAGTTTTGAATGGGTTTATAAGGCATGGGATTGGAATTTGGGATGTGCCCTAAGGGGTACCCAAGTGTTTTAGAGAGGGAGGTTATGGGCAAAATGGGCTAGATCCATTGGACCCAAAAATCACCATGCGCGCGCCACCGTCGCCGTTGGGTTGGGCTTATCCGGCCCAATACCTATCTTTTGGGGTCAAAAACATTTTGAATTTAATTTAATTTTTGAAAAATAAAATCCAGAATTCAAATTAATTTCGGAAATAAACTGGTTCAGTTTTTCTGTACACCCAAACAGGTCCCTTCCCGTTTTTATCTGTTTGAATTTTGAACCCAACAGATTTAAATCTGTTTAATTCAAAACCAAACAGGTTTCATACCTGTTCAAACAGGTTTGTACCTGTTTAATTCAAAACTTGCAGCCACCAATCCATCTATAAATAGGGCAGCCCTCATTTGATGTTTTAACATTGAGATATTTCGTACTTCACCTCTGCAAATTTATTCTTCATTTTGCTGCATTTTATTTTTTGTGAGAAAGAGTATAAACACTTAGTGTGTTCGTTAGGCAAACAATTTGTTGTGCTGCTATTGTTTGTAGTTGATCATTTCATCCTAGGAGATAGACGTCCACATTTTGAAAGCATTGTGGAAAGGACGAATTTGTCTTAAGGACACAGTGTCAAACACTGGACTTGATCAGAATAATATTCAAGAATAATTTTCAAGTAAGCTATTTATTTATTTTTTGTTTTATTATTATTTATTTAAATCAGATTTTAATTTTGTTTTGGTAACCAAATAAAATATGTTTTTATTTATTTAATTCTTTTTCTAGTTTGATTTTTTTAATCAAACATTTTTTTCTCATTTTCTTTATTTCTTTTGTTTTCTGTTTGTTGTTAAGTATACAAACCGAATTAATTTTTGTAAATACAGTGAAGATTGTCCAACAATCTTAAGACAGATTCTATTTTGGTATCTTCGTTGTATTTAATTTTCTGTGATTTCATAAAAACATATTCTGGTTGGAAAAACAAATAGTGGTTTATGCTATTTGGCAGATAGTAGTAATATACTGTCTCTTTTCTTTGACAACTAGTAGTAATATATTGGTGTCATTAACAATTGCAGAATATTAATTTGTGTTACAGAAAATTATTGTGGTATTTTATTTTTCTAGTTTTAGTAACAAGAAAAATAAAATTATTTTGTGTAATAATTTATTTGCTGGTTTTAGTAACTAGAAAATTAATTTGTGTTTTAATTTTTTCTGATTTTTGTAATCAGAGATTATGGCTACTGCAACTGAAACTGCAACTGCAACTGGAAGTGGTACTCCAATTGTTACACCAACACCGGTCCCTATCCAGAACCATGTTCATGTACCAATAAATGATGGAGAAAAATCGGAAAAATTTAACGGTACTGAGTTTAAGAGATGGCAGCAAAAGATGCTGTTCTATCTTACAACTCTAAATTTGGCCCAGTTTCTCCATGAAGAGGCTCCAGCACTTAAAGAGGGTGAAAGTGATCGGCAAGTTGTTGCCGCTGTAGATGCTTGGAAACATTCAGATTTCCTGTGCAGAAACTATATACTCAATGACCTTGATAACATGCTGTATAATGTTTATAGTCCTTTAAAGTCAGCAAAAGAATTGTGGGATTCTTTGGAGAAGAAACACAAGACAGAGGATGCCGACACAAAGAAATTTGTTGTCGGTTAATTTCTAGACTTCGTTATGGTAGACTCCCAATCAGTAATTTCTCAAGTTCAAAGTTTTCAATTTATTTTACATGATATTGATTCTGAGGGTATGTCTCTAAGCGAGTCTTTCCAAGTCGCTGCTTTAGTGGAAAAGTTACCACCGGCTTGGAAAGATTTCAAAAATTATTTAAAACATAAACGCAAAGAGATGACCATGGATGAACTTATTGTAAGACTGAGAATTAAGGAAGATAACCGTAAGGCTGAAAAGAGGAATGTGAAAAATCCCATTGAGTCCAGGGCTAATGTGGTTGAATAAGTTCACAAATCACATAACAAAAAGAGGAAGTTTACTGGAGATGGTCCTAAACAAGGCGACAACGATAGCAACAAGAAGTTTAAAGGAAAATGCTATAATTGTAGCAAGACTGGACATCGAGCTTCTGATTGCTGCCGCCCTAAGAAGGATCGCGAAAGTACAAGCAAGAAGACCACCAATCAAGCCAATGCAATTGAGCTAGATTACATCTCTGACGGGGTGAATGACATCAACCTCTCTGCTGTGGTGTCTGAGGCTAACTTGGTTGGAAATTCCAAAGAGTGGTGGGTTGACACTGGAGCAACTCGTCACATATGTGCGGACAACAAGATGTTCACTACCTACAATGAGGCTGCAAATGGTGAACAACTTTTCATGGGAAATTCTTCTACTTCTACTATGGCTGGACAAGGAAAAGTGATCTTGAAGAGAAAATCAGGGAAAGAACTGATCCTCAACAACGTACTGCATGTACCTGACATCCGGAAGAATTTATTTTCTGGTTCTTTTTTAAGTAAAAATGGTTTTAGGCTTGTCTTTGAGTCTGATAAATTTGTATTAACAAAGAGTGGCATGTATGTTGGTAAGGGATACATGAGTGATGGTCTCTTCAAACTAAATGTAATGACAGTTGTACCAGAAGTTGCTATGAATAAGAATAACACATCTTTTGCTTATATTCTTGAGTTGAATTTATGGCACGGTAGATTAGGACATGTAAATTATGATGCTTTGCGTAGATTAATTGGTTTGGATTATATACCAAAGTTTGAATTTAATCCTAATCATAAATGTGAAGTTTGTGTAGAAGCGAAACTAACTAAGGCTCCATTTAAATCGGTTGAAAGGAAAACCGAACCTCTAGAATTAATTCATACTGATGTATGTGATCTAAAATTTGTTCAAACTAGTGGAGGCAAAAAGTATTTCATAACATTTATCGATGATTGCACAAGATATTGTTATGTTTATTTACTTAGAAGTAAAGATGAAGCCTTAGAAATGTTTAAACTCGACAAAATAGAAGTTGAAAATCAACTTGGTAAAACCATTAAAATGGTTAGAAGTGATAGGGGTGGTGAATATGATGCACCATTTAATGAATTTTGTGCACAACATGGCATTATTCACCAAACTACAACACATTATTCTTTACAACAAAATGGAATTGTTGAAAGAAAGAATAGAACCCTAAAAGAAATGATGAATGCCATGTTACTAAGTTCAGGTTTACCACAGAACTTGTGGGGGGAAGCAATATTGTCTGCTAATTATGTTCTTAACAGAATACCCCACAAGAAAACCAACAGCACTCCTTATGAATTGTGGAAAGGTTGACCACCTTCCTACAAATACTTAAAAATGTGAGGGTGTTTGGAAAAAGTTGAAGTTCCTGTTCCTAAAAAGACTAAGATTGGACCAAAAACAGTAGGTTGTGTGTTTATTGGTTATGCTCAGAATAGTAATGCATATCGGTTTTTGACTTATAAATCAGAAATACCTGATAAAAATGTGAACACTATTATAGAGTCAAGGAATGTTGTGTTTTTTGAACATGTCTTTCCTTACAAGAAAGGACAGGAATTAAGTTCACAGAAAAGAACTTACGATTGTACACAAAGTCATGAGATTAATGACAATCAAACACAAGTGACTAGTAATGGTCTCGACCAACAGGATTTAACTGATGATGAACCAAGACAAAGTAAGAGAGCAAGAATATCAAAATCCTTTGGTCCAGATTTCCTAACATACCTGTTAGAAAATGAACCTCAAAACTTTAAGGCAACAATGACAGGTCCTAAAGCACCTGTGTGGAAAGTGGCTGTTAATAATGAAATTGAATCCATTATGCAAAATCATACTTGGGAATTGGTGGATCTTCCACCAGGTTCTAAACTTCTTGGATATAAGTGGATATTCAAGAGAAAAATGAAAACAGATGGTTCAACAGACAAGTATAAATCAAGACTTTTAGTAAAAGGTTACAGACAAAAGGAAAGTCTAGACTATTTTGACACATATTCCACTGTGACAAGAATAACATCCATTCGCATGCTTATTTCTATAGCAGCATTGTTAAATTTAGAAATACATCAAATGGATGTTAAGACAGCTTTCTTAAACGGTGATCTAAATGAAGAGATCTATATGGAGCAACCCGAAGGGTTTGTAGTGTCGGGGCAAGAAAAGAAAGTTTGTCGGCTTGTAAAATCTCTTTATGGATTAAAACAAGCACCTAAGCAATGGCATGAAAAATTTGATCATGCAATGCTTACTAATGGGTTTAAGATAAACGAATGTGACAAATGCGTCTATGTTAAAAACATTGACCAAGGATATGCCATAGTTTGTCTTTATGTGGATGACATGCTTATCATTGGAAACAGTCAAAACATAATCAAATCAACTAAGCAAATGCTTAACAAAAGATTTGATATGAAAGATATGGGGGTCACAAATGTTATATTAGGAATGAAAATTACTAAAACATCTGACGGATATGCATTATCTCAATCTCATTTTATTGAGAAAATTATTGATAAATTTATTAAGGATGATTTGAATGTAGCTAGAACACCTGTAGATATCAGTCTTTATTTATCTAAAAATAAAGGTGATGCGGTGTCTCAGTTAAAATACTCCAAAATCATTGGAAGCTTAATGTACCTAATGAATTGTACTCGTCCTGATATAGCTTATGCTATCAATAAATTGAGTAGGTACACTAGTAACCTCGGAGAAGACCATTGGAAGGCAATCATTTGGGTTCTTAGATATCTAAGATTCACCCATGATCATGGTTTGAACTTTACTCGATATCCAGCAGTACTTGAAGGTTATTGTGATGCCAATTGGATATCGGATACTAAAGATTGAAAATCCACTAGTGGATATGTCTTTACTCTGGGAGGCGCTGCTATTTCTTGGAAATCCACGAAACAAACTTGCATCGCACGATCCACAATGGAATCTGAGTTCATTACTTTAGATAAAGCAGGAGAAGAAGCAGAATGACTTCGTCACTTGTTAGAAGACATTCCAATGTGGCCAAAACCTGTGCCAGCTATTTGCATTCATTGTGATAGTCAATCTGCAATAGGCAGGGCACAGAATCATATGTATAACGGTAAGTCACGACATATTCGTCGCTGACATAATACCGTAAGGCAATTGTTGTCAAATGGAATAATCTCAATAGATTATATAAAATTTAAAGAGAATATTGCGGATCCGTTAACAAAAGGTTTGACAAAAGAGCTAGTGTATAGTTCATCGAAGGGGAGGGGATTAAAACCTATTACATAAGAGTCGTCATAATGGTAACCCTACTTATATGACTGGAGATCCCAAGAACTAAGTTCAAAGGGACAACTAAGTTATGTGTGGCTCGCTAGAAATCACAAAGAGATTAAAATTCCTTACCCATTCCTAGGGTGAGAGTGATATCTGCAACATATGTTGTCTGCAGGGGTATAAGGATAAGCTTTGTTTTTAATGATTACTTATATCTTGATTTAGGTATAAAAATCAAGACAAATATAAAGAGATACTTATAATAAGAATCACCTATCTGAGTGTCGAACTGGGGCCGGTTCTATGAGAATGAAAAATGCTAAATTCTCTAGAAACACTCATGAAAACCAGGAGCGTTCAAGGCCAAAATGAACACAACAGTGAGAACCATAATGTGTTAGAAGATATTTTGTGTGAAATCTATTGTCTTGGCTTACACAAACGGCTGAACAATTCAAGGCATTGCGTCCATTGGTTAACTAGTAAGTCCGATAGGTTATCACTAGGAAAGGTTCAAGGCTGAAAGCTACCTATCCTGATGCAAGATATTTTGACTTATACTCTTTCGATAAAGTCTGCATATTGTTGCATTTCTGTTGTCATCAAATTCAATTCATGTGGGGGATTGTTGGAAATGGTTGGAAAATTCTGGGTAAAATCAGAATTTTTTCCTAAGTTTGGTCTATTTTTTAGGTGGGCCCCGAGTGTCGATTTTCGCGGGTCAAAGTGGTAACGCGTTCTATGTTGCGTTGTGATTCACGTGATATATTTGGTTGCTCAAAACCATTACCGAGTGAATGGGAAATTGAAGCCAAAGTATGCTCCATGGAAATGGAGTTTTGGTGGAAAATCCTTAAAGGTTTGAATAAGGTTTGTCCCACATTGATTTGGTAGGAAGTTTTGAATGGGTTTATAAGGCATGGGATTGAAACTTGGGGTGTGCCCTATGGGGTACCCAAGTGTTTTAGAGAGAGAGGTTATGGGCAAAATGGGCTAGACCCATTGGACCCAAAAATCACTAGACACGCGCGCGCGCGCCGCCGCCGTCGTTCGTCCAGTCGGTCGGGCAGGCTGGGCTTGGCTTGGGCGTGGGTGCGTGGTGTGAGGTTGGGTTGGACTTGTCTGGCCCAATACCTATCTTTTTGAGTCAAAAACATTTTGAATTTAATTTTATTTTTGAAAAATAAAATCCAGAATTCAAATTAATTCCGGAAATAAACTGGTCCGATTTTTCTGTACACCAAAACAGGTCCCTTCCTGTTTTTATCTGTTTGAATTTTGAACCCAATAGATTTAAATCTGTTTAATTCAAAACCAAACAGGTTTCATACTTGTTCAAACAGGTTTGCACCTGTTTAATTCAAAACCTGCAGCCACCTGTTTTAACATTGAGATATTTCGTACTTCACCTCTGCAAATTTATTCTTCATTTTGCTGCATTTTATTTTTTGTGAGAAAGAGTATAAACACTTAGTGTGTTTGTTAGGCAAACAATTTATAGTACTGCTATTATTTGTTGTTGATCATTTCATCTTGAGAGATAGACGTCCACATTCTGAAAGTATCGTAGAGAGGATGAATCTGTTTTAAGGACACAGTGTCAAAAACTGGACTTGATCAGAATAATATTCAAGAATAATTTTCACGTAAGTTATTTATTTATTTTCTGTTTTATTATTATTTATTTAAATCAGATTTTAATTTTGTTTTGGTAACAAAATAAAATCTATTTTTATTTATTTAATTCTTTTTCTAGTTTGATTTTTGTAATCAAACATTTTTCTCTCATTTTCTTTATTTCTTTTGTTTTCTGTTTGTTGTTAAGTATACAAACTGAATTAATCTTTTTAAATACAGTGAAGATTGTCCAACAAAAAAACCTAAAAAAAAATTTTGTTTTCAATTTTTCTCCTTAATTTTTTTTATCTGTTTGACTTTTCGTTAATTATTTGTTGAAATTTTTTATCTGTTAAAATTTTTATCTATTCAAATTTTCTTATCTGTTTAAAATTTTATTTGTTGAA